>JAHWFO010065263.1:132172-162506 GCA_023313115.1 Rhysida immarginata
CTCGTACAAGTTGCATTATCTCTGTAAGGATGCATTTCCGGACCCATGTTTATAGTACAAACTGTACATGGTATTTCATTCTTAACCTACCTTTCTGAATCACCCTGTATAAACACTGAAAACCAATCAGAATTTCCAAGCGTCAAATTTGTGGTTTAGACTAAGAACCAATCAGAATTATTTTGCAACATTAAATATTTTATTACAAAAGAAGTACCATTTTTGGTACGAACTTCTTCATTTTATTCGTACTTTCCGAAATGAGTTTAAAAAATAAAGTTCGTATTAAACGACTACTTTTATTTAGAATTTGAATCTACGGGGTCGGGGCCAGAGAAAAAAGAACGTATTAAGCGATAAATCGTATTAACCGGATTCGTAGCTTTAACCACGGATAATCGTGAGCTGCGCATAATTTAGTTTATGAAATGCTTTCAGAGTCCTCTACTGCTATTTTTACTTTATTTGTTTTAGACAATTTGACCAAGTAACATCTTAATTAATTTTAGATGTTTGAGTCTTTGAAATTAAATGATCCCTTTGCTATTTCAGATACATGTAACTTAAATCCATGAAACTTCGTTATGCGAATGAGAAGCGCTAATCGTTTGTTAAAGTAGCCGTTCTACGCAGTCTCAATGAACTGTGTCTTTAGAATATCTAAAATGGGTTACTGCCTACGTTTTTTTTGGCGATGAGTTTTCGTTGAAGGGAAATATATTCATTTTGATGATTGTGTCGAGCTGTTCGCATTAGACGACAATACAGGAAAAATCTTCAGACATCCCTTATACGAGGGTGGGCTGAAAAGTAATGCTTCCATGGCTGTAACTTATTTTTTAACCGCTTTTCAAAATTCTTTTTGTATCTGATACTCACATTTCTCCTCTATGTAATGCACTATTCACTTTTCGACATAGTCCCCATCCCTTTCCACGCATTGTACCAACGCGTAACTAGTCGGATGAACCCGTCGGAGGGGAATTCCGGGGTTGTTGTCGACACCAAGGCCGAACGGCAGGTTTCACCTCGTCGTCAGAACGCAACTCATGCCCCTTAAGGTGCTCTTGCCTCTTTGGGAAGTGGTGAAAGTCGCAAGGTGCAAAGTCTTTCATTTTTGAACTGCAGTTTTTCATCTTTGAACTGTAGGCGCTGCAACCCCCTCTGATGTGTGGCGATCGTGTGCGGACGGGCGTTATCGTGCTGCAGAAGAGGACCCAAAGCTGCCATTCAATCCTCGTGTCGACGACAACCCCGGAATTCCTCTCCGACGGGTTCACCCGACTAGTCACGCGTTGGTACAATGCGTGGAAAGGGATGGGGACTATGTCGAAAAGTGAATAGTGCATTACATAGAGGAGAAATGTGAGTATCAGATACAAAAAGAATTTGGAAAATCGGTTAAAAAATAAAAAAGTTACAGCCATGGAGGCATTACTTTTCAGCCCACCCTCGTAAATTCGAATTTTAATCATACGGGTATATAAGCCACACCACTGGAAACAAAAAAGCCCATCCTGCTACATTTTCATTCGTTTTCTGATATCTATCGAAATACGCTTGCGAGAACGTTTTAAAATCTTCTCCTCATATTAACGCATAGGAGAGGCGCGATCAGCGATTCAAAGGCATATCTTCACAAATTTCGACGTATGATTAAATGCAATTCGTTAATTCCATTAAAACAAGAATATATTAACAAATTTCAGTCCAACCAAGCGTATTGAGATAAAATAATTTTAAAAAAATCATTACGACCGAAAAAGATATCGTCATAAAGTAAATCTCTGTATCCAATTTAGTTTCTATTATCTTTGTTTATCCAGAAAATCAGTTGAAATAAGATATCTTTCTTTTTTTATAGATATTTTGCGAAAAGGGTTTATCAGTATATGAAAATATGAAAATATTAATATTTATAATTAAAAAGTCTGCCACTTAACATCTATTATATATTCGAAAAATATTGATTAATTTTTCAAAAAGTTTTCACTAAAGAAAATGCCATTCGATATGATATATTTTTATTTATGTATCTTTAAATTAAAGAACAATACTCTTCTCCTTTAGCCATCTCAGAAGGATTGACTAAATTGACTTCTCATTTTGCTAAATTCAAAATAAAATAAAATAGTCAAGCTATTATCGGCATTTATTAAAAATGAAAAAAAAACAATCAGCAACGATTAGAACGCATAGAATATTAGTAACATGATGTTAATTATTAACGTAATTTTTAGTAAATATGTTTATTCGCAAGTAACATTGTGTTATCTTGTGTTTATAAAGTTAATAACTGCTCATGGGGCTGAGAACTTAAGAAACTGGACTCCAATTGATAAATTCAGATCTTGGAAAATTCTACATACATTTAAATTAATGATTGAATAAAAAACATTGCGATAAAGCTTGAGTAGAATATTAAAAAAAAAAAAGCTTTGTGTTGATGTTTTCTTCAGATTGATGCTAGAGCGCAAATGCCCATGACGAATTATTTTTAATTTTATTTTTTATTTATTTAAAATTGCAAACAACAGGCTGAGTGCCCAGTAACAGCTTACAGCTAAGCAATTGTAATGAAAGAGAAATTAAAGTAAAATAAAATTACAGATTATATAAAAATGAAAATATTAATAACTAAAAAATTGTAATCAAAGAATAATAGAACGAGTGTAATATTTTCAATTAAATTTTTTTGAAATAGTTATAATTCATTGCATTGACATCAATCAGATTGGATATAATATTGCATAATTTAAACATTCTATAGAAGGGTAAATTATTTACAACTGTTTTCTTTAGTAAGGGTAAATAAAAAATTTCATTGTTTCGGATCGCAAACTAAGTATCCATGAGTTTCGAATTTTTCAAAATTTTATTATTTTGTTTCATTTATGCTTCTCGCCAGTCGACATGGTGTCGTAATCGTTCCAATGAGTTTATGTTTATGAAATATACGTATATGAAAGTCCTTCAACTTGTTCAGAAATGACTGAGGAGTGCGAAGATAAACAATGGAATCGGACAAGCGCGCACGACTGTTTCGTATAAAATTTATTTGTTAAATTTTTTTGTTATAATGCAAATTTAAAGGCGTATGGAATAACAATAAATCAATATAATTATAACGCGACGAACGCAAAACTTTTTTTTACTATACTAAATATATCTGAGTTTGCAAAATAGCTGACGTAGGCAAGATACGGAGATAGAGATTGTGTTATTGATTTTTCTTTAATATATGAAAAATAAAAATAAAAAATGTAGAGATTGATATTACTATGGAAAGTAGGGCACTGTATATGTCACGGAATTAGAGGCCTGCACAGGATTTATATAAAACTAATTATATTCAAAAAAAAAACGAAATGCATAGAGTATGCCAATGCCAATTAAAGCATATTCGAATGGCTAATCACCAAAGTTTTGAATGTATTATTGAGTTGAGATAAATCGGCCGATTTACAAAAATGCACTCTTGTACAAATTGCATTCTACTTCAAATGGTTTTGTAATAAGCTTATTAATTAGTATGCAGAAAGTAGATCCTCAATAATAGATATTTAATAGATGGAATAGCATAATAGTAAATGATCCGATGAACATTATCGATTGTCTTGAATATAAATTTTAGATTACATAGACTCTTACAAAGTTTTTTTTAAATTTCAAAAGGTGTTTAACTCTATTATAAAAAGATAATATAATAAATTCTTATAAATTCAGGCTTTTACGTGGACTCCTTAAAGTCGATTGCACGTGCTAAAATAGTTACCGTAAAGAATATCAAGATAATTTCATTTAACAAACGATTCGTCAAGAATTAATACACGGTTACTTTCTGTTTATCTTTTAAGCATTGTTGACATGAACACGCGCACGCGACGATCGCTTTGTCGCAGATAAAGCTTCTTCTTGGAATATTTGCAAGATTTTATTAAATACGAGTTAAACACCTTTTGAAAATTTAAAAACTTTTTAAGAGTTTTTGTAATCTAAATTTAATATTCAAGACCCTCGATAATGGCGTAAAGCCGAAACGTTCGTCGGGTCATTTACTATTATGTTATTCCTTATATTAAATACGTATTATTGAAGACATAATTTTTGTATTAAGGAGCATTTCCTACTCCCCCTTAAATACAAAGTGAACATAAAAGAATATCGCAGTTTGAACAGATTTTTTATGCCTCGTATCGAATATCAGGACAAATGTATCCGCCAGGTTCTTCCAACCTCACTCCATATGATTTCTTCCTTTGGGGGTTTGTCGTGCCATCACTATCGTCCGATCTGCCTTTATTGCGATGCCGGATTCTGAGATCCATACATGGGAAGACATGAACTAACGTGAGGACATTTGTAATGTAACTGATGAAAACTTGAACAGTTTTTCATTCATCCGATGTAACATTTCACCTCATACCCTATGGCTGCAAGAAATAAATGATTCTTCAAATTGACATATTCTTTTATGTACACCTGTATGACTCTGATGCATCCTATAGTACATGATAGTGAACTTGTGCAAGGCATAAAATTTGTTTCTAAAGCGATTTTGAAATTAAGCATTGTCTCTCGTTACGTAGTAAACATCCTAGAATAAAAAAGTAACATAAGGGTATTTACATAACCGAACCTTATCTTTTTTGATACTGCAACTTTCATAATGAACGATGATCGTTTTTCATTTAAATTGTTTTCTTTGCAATGACTGATGAAAAGAACCAATAGAGCGAATGTTCCAGTCAATAAGGAAAACAATAGAAAGTTCGCTTTGTTTGGCCAATGAATGAATCTTATTTCTTTGTTTTTATTAAAAGAGACTTAAAATTTTAAAACTGAAATTACTCTTATTTATTCTTCTTTTAATTAACTTTTCTCTCTCCATTGTTTTTTTTTTTTTTGTTTAATTATAGGATTTTCTATGTACGCAATTTTTGCGTGTATGACATCGTATTGATAGAGCACCTGCGATGTTAAGCTAAATATGTATTCCCCCAGCCTATTTCTGCTGGCAACCAACAGTTTCTCATATATTTTGCTTTCCTTCCGTCGATTTTAAAGATGTAATATTGGTGTGGGTTTTTGCCTCTTCTTTTCAGTGCTCGATGAACGATGGAAAATAGAATCGGTTCTGAATGATTTTTTTCCTCCCACTTCGAAACGATGGCTCACTTCATCGAGCAAACAAGCATTTCCATTTGTAGACGAAGAGCGGTTTTCGAAGGAGATTGTTGGAGAGGGGGAGGTGGTGTGGGTGGAGGAAAGAAAATTCGCGGCTCATTTTGACGTAATTTCCTTGACTTTGTGCGACGTCTGTTGGTGGCATGAGAACGGTTCTTATCTGCTTATTACGCCGAGTCTCATTGCGGCGAGGGTGTCTATGTTCATCCCTCCAGTCCCACTCGGAGGACGAGGATGTTGGAGGAGGTGGGGGGGGGGTAGGAGGGAACGATTTGAGTGGCTTAGAGATAAGACATGGTTTTCTCCTCCAACGGAAAAAGAAGAGAGAGAGAGAGAGAGAGAGAGAGAGAGAGAGAGAGAGAGAGAGAGGTAGGGAGGGGGAGGGAAAGAGATCAGAAGGATAGAGACCGTGATAGAGGCAAGAATGCAGGAGCAGCAAAAGATGATTCAATATTTGGCTAAAAGTATTTGCCCACTTGGGAATAGGTTACCGAACCTAATTTCTAAGATAAGAATTCCGTGACGGCGCTCCGGTGCACATGCGTAGAAACAGCTTCCGGATGGAAGAGGAAATAGAAGGGAGGGGAGAAGTGTGGGGAGAGGGATAGGGTAAGCGAAGTCTGCGCTTGAAAGTGGAAAAAAATATAAACCACGAACAGAATGGAATGAAAGACGTAATTGTAAATCGAGGGAGAAAACTTCCTCCTCCCACTAATCGTACAGGAGAGTTTCTTTTATGTGGACACGAAGGAAAAATGCCTCTTCATCTTTTATATAAAAAAAAGGATCTCGAGAAAATGTGATAATTTTAAATTTTTACCATGTATAAGAGTATGTAATTTTAAACAAGAAATAGAAAGAACACGAAGGAGTTTGACTCCTATCCCTAACTCCGATATTTCAAATATTTTTTGCGGTCTTAATGATCGTTATGCTCTCGAACTAACATTGGGTCATTAATCATGTTTTTATTTGCATTCCAATAGATGAAAATTTGATTGTAATATGTTTTATTGCTCTGACTTACTAGTATAATAGTAAGAATATGCATCTAATTTACCACAATTTTTCGATTTGTAAACAAGAATATAAAATTTTCTTTTCTAATATCTATAACCTTGATAATCTGGATGATTATTGCATTTGGTTCATGTTCTTAATTTATAAAAATCCCGTATAAAGGAATCCTTTATAGCTTTAAGTAATGACGAGATTTGAGCATGCCATTAGAGTGTGAATTATTACAAAATTATTCTACATACTGTTTCTTTAAGTTACCCACAACTCTTTGTGTCTGGTTGTGCAATTTAATAAAGGTTAAAATTTATTCTATTACAGAAAGTCTAAGATTAAAAGTTGCTTTAAAAAATTTTATACATACAGCCCACGATGCGAAAACTACGACCAATGTGATAAGCATCATAGTTTCTAATGAAATTCATTTCTATTTGTATTGTAATGCACACAAAGTAATTTAATTAGCGAAAAAACGAGGAAGTATATACGTTTAATGAGCCTTATTGCAACGCTTATTTTCAATATACGCGCAACTGGCTAGACACTTTATGCAACGGCTAAGAAAGACTTCATTTGCCGCAGATCCAAAGTTTCACATCCATATTTTCTATTCCTGTCGCCAAAGCAGTCACTTATCATCTTCACATTGTTTTTTAGTAATTTCCTATTGATATCCGTGAACTCGCTTATCTGTTTCATAGAATTTGTAAAAACTGATTCCGCGAATGATATACTGAAACTACGCCACATTCTCAGAAAAATGTAATGTTCTTTGAAATATTTAAAATTACTAAAAGTGAAGAATTCAAGTTTATACATATATGTGTACTTCAAGATGGGAAAAATGTATATATATCCTGTGGTTTCTTCAGATCCATCGGGAAAGTTTTAATATCCGCAGTATCGTCAGTACTCTTTCAATAGAATTGTCTACTACTTAAAAATTAATTTGTCGACAATTTACCTCCACAAAAATGTTACCTTTCTGGAGACTAAAATACGTTTTCCAAGGACTTCTGATATGTTTGATAATTTTAGCGAAACTTTACAGAATAAAAATATAATAGGGTCTTTAAAAAGATCATAATCTTAACGAAGTCAATTATGAAATGTAAAAGACAATTGCAGAATTTAAAAGGAATGAAAGCGTTTCAGTTCTTAAAAACAAACTTTCAAATGGCTTTCATTGGTTACAAAATAGGTTTTATGCCATAGGTTTCAATTCCTTTGTCCATTACAATATATAAGTTACTTCCGATTTAAAATAATACCTGGTATCATAAGATAATTTAAAAAAATACTGGCTGGGGACCGATTTCTTCGTTATGGAGATCTTCAAAATAAAATTATGTCCGCCTCTGTCAGATCCCAATGTTCTTTGTTATAAATTAAAAAAAAAAAAAAAAAAAAATTTTAAAATTTTTTTTGCATTAATGAAATAAATTTTTTGCTCTAAACAATGAAATCCATTTTGAAAATGCAAGTTAAGGAAATAAAATTCCTCAGCAATTCAGTGTTAAATTCCTTTTCATATCTTCAAGCCTTTCAGCTCTGTTAAACCTTCAGAGTGACTGCACTTTTGTCCCAGTTAAGAGTTGCGCGGAAATGGTCAAGATTTGCGCATTTCACGATATGCGGAAAATTATGGGAGTCCTTTTGAACATTATTGACAGTAGAATTAAATTTACGATTATTAGGGTGTTTATTTTATCACTGTCTATTATTTTTTACTAAATAAAAAGCTTAGATAATTTTCAAAAATTCTCAAAACCGCAAAGCCTAGGCAAACTCAGTGACTTTTCTTTCTTAAAAACTAACAATTATAAAAACTGAAACGTATATAATACTAAGCTTTATTAGACAGGAAAATTAGAATATAATACTGAACTTTTATAAATAAATATTTTATTTTTTTTTAATTCGGTGGGTTTGATCAAACTTTTATTATTGAAATGCTCCCTCGGAAGCAAAAGTGCCGCTTTAAAAATAAATCGTCTTGACATAATACGTGTTTTATAAAAATATGATGAAGTCATTATCAGCTGCCAAAGTGCAGTTGCATTATATTTATATTATTTGCTTAGGACCTGTTTATTCATTCTGAACCACATCGCTTCATTTGACACTGGCACTTCCGTTTAGATATCACAGTGGGGTTCACTTAATTATGCTTCGTTACTTGATTGAACTGACAAGATATCATCGTAAACCAAATAACGACCAAGATGGCGGTCTATTGCGCGTTTCGAGATTGCGCGGCCGAAGAAATAGTTGCAAGGCAATTGCGGCCGAAGAAAAATGAAAATTTAGGATTACCTTCTCGGTTCTATTTATTATATTCGATAATTTTTCAAGTATTGGCAGACATAAGATTTATATTTGTTCGCCATTTTGAATCATCGCTGATTTTTCACCCTGAGCTTTTGAAATCAGGAAATATTAATTTCAGGTTCTGTATGTTTTTCCTTCAATGCATTAATTCCTAAAATTATGTGGATTCTTATTTGAACGACTCATTTTAGAATATTTCTTCTTCTACAGTCATGACTCATTGTATAAAGTCAGTGCTTTAAAAGGATGTAGTTTCAATATGGAAATACTAACGGAATAAAGCTTTTTTTATATATATTGTATGCACGTAAGGAATGGTAGGGTAGAGGGTAGGTCTGTTTGTCTACAGTTTAATTGTGATGGAATTAAGATTCCTCTATCGTGAAAATCAAAATCTAATAGAAATGTATGCTACACATTCAGAATATATGATAAACGGTATTTTTAAAGGATCTTTGAGTTCGCAATAACCTTAAGCTCGTAATTTCTCTAGTCATTTGCAAAAATATCACTAAGTACAACATTGCTATAAATTTTATCAGTTAACAGTGCCTATCTTTTCAATTCCTTTTTTACTTATCCGGTGTCCAGGATGTTAATAACCATTGGATCTATTTGAAATTCATCTTAACAGGGGATAAGCCTCCTGAGACATAGCTTGATCTCCAAGCTTCTTAGTAAAGGGACAAACAAACACCCATGCTTTCAGCGGGATTCGAAACCACGACTAGCTGGTCTCGAGAGCGACAACACCTGCACGTTAGTGCTCTCGACCGCCGAGCCGGCAGCTAGCAATATTTTTATCTTAATAGGAAGTAAGATTTTTAAGTGATTATGAACTACATCGAACGTTATGGAGAAAAATATTTTCTCTGTACAGGAAACGTTTATAGGTGAAAATTCCAGAAATACTTAAGAATAATATTTAAGGAAATGAAGATAATTTGAATAATAAACGAATAACTATGTTGAAAACATGTTTAAATAATATTCTTCGAAAACTAGCATTTGAGATCCGATCAAATTCTGAATATTGCTAGCAACAGCAGTTTCTCAATTTCATAAAATACAATAACTTTATCTCACGATTAATTTAAACCCCGAAGTAGAAATACTTGCCAAAACTGTTTAAAATTCGTATTTCTCTTCATAAGCGTTTAAATATTCGCCGGTTGAGAAGTCTGACATCGTGCGCGGTGTTTTTCAGTGAATTCGTGGATCAAAAAGATGCGCCATCCGACGGCTGACTCCATTACCTTATAGCAAAGAAATCACTGTACACGACCTTATGGAAAGATTTGGAAAAATATTATATATAAAATATATCTAAAGAACATGCGGATTAAACTTTAGAATTTTAGCTAGAAATGTTCGTAGTTTGTTTTTATGAAACGTTGAGTGCATATCTCTCAAGTTGCAATTTAATACATGTTACAATAATTATTAAAAACGTCTAAATTGAGATGCCCCGAATTGTGTAAAACCGCATTTTTAAAAATTATATCTTTTGATTCCTTTTCTATTTTTTTTATATTTATTTTTATTCACGAATAACAACAAATTCAATACTAATAAGCTTAATGTAACGAATTAAAGCTAAAAATCACCGTTTAAGCTTAAACATTAGTTAGAACAAGAATAAAAAAAAAATTCTTAATATTGCTCAGTGACATGTTGCATTAGCTCAGTGACATACTGGGTTTGCTCAAAATTTTCACTTTGTAGAAGTTGCCCTTCCAATTAAAAATGAAATATCACAATAAGTGTTTAAACTCTAAAGAAGTGTATATAGTAAAATCTTTTTTTTTTTTTTTTTTTCAATTTCTTGCAGATTATATTATGACCAGGGAAAACATGGTTTGAAAGTAGAGAAAAGGATGATCATATGCCCATACTCTTCTCCAATAATTAATGACTCAAGTGCACATTTAATTTTAACCTGATTAGAAGGGAAAATCATTGACAGCTCCGCACATTAATCTATGAGTAGTCCGAGACCGTCGGCCGCCTTCCCGCATCACTTGGCCGCAGGCTGATTCCGTGTCGAGTGCATCGGCTGTCGTAAAAACTTTTAATGCTTTTGATTTTTAACTTTTTTTTTTTTTATAAGTGTATGTTAAACTTTTATTTATGTACAATTTATGTTGTAAACGATTAAATTTCGTGCTTCGCACTTTAAAGGCCAACTTATGTCTACACTGTTACGTGTTGTTGGCGGCTAATTATGCTCTAAAAATATGTTATTTTATATATAATTATAATAATTTTATCGACTGCCGTACAATTCGTAACGAACAATTTAAAAAAATTGAAAACAATATAATTTTCATTAAAGAAAAACAACAAACATTTCACCAGTTTCCTATTAAACAAACTCCTTCACTTCATTATTTGGATTGTTGATTTGCCTTATCAGTATTTCTCGGTGTTAAGATTTTCTCAATTCTTCGAAGCTGCATTTTATCGCAATTTTTGAATTTTGAAAAAAAAAAAAATCTTAGGAGTTACCCTCACCTGTACATTTCAGCCCATTTCAGACTATTACAATGTAGCTGAGAGGGGAAAAAATTCAGCTAAAAATTTCTTTCTAAAAAAAATAAAACTAGATAAGAGTGTGCTATCTCATTTGGCATTGCTGTTTTTTTTCCATTTTTTTTAAAATTATATTCTTATTCATTTTTAAAGAAAATTTTGTAATTCTCTCTGCGTGTGGCAACAATGATCCGACCCAGCGATGACATGGCTCAACAGTAATTCACTAATTATTTATTTTGAATTGGTGACAATAGTGACAACAATAGTGACGGTATTGTTAAGTTACCTTCTTATCTTTGGCTGACTGATCTGAATTGTGTAATTTCGTAAATAAGATTTTCCCCGCAACTGTCTGATTTTCTATTTAAACTCCTAAAAACGACAATGTTGGCCAAATATATCAAATAATTTGGGATAAAAACAAGGCAAATGTACAGTATTTTTAAATGCAGATACATTAGGATATAGTGAAAAATTATCACCATCTTACATCCGACTTCATCACCATCCGTCTTACTAAATAAATTTTTTTGTCATTTGAAAATGGTGCATGTTTTTTGAGGATAATGAAAAAGAGAAATGTGTTCTAGGAAATTTAGAATGCCATCTTTCCGAATAATAAGTAGTTTTGCATTCCTGGAAAATTTTGTAGCAAACGGCTATAATTAATATAAAACGTGTTTATTAAATTAAATTTTATTTTGGCATACAAGGTTTATTTCAATGTGCAGTGATTTGCTTTTAATCCTGCTGCATGATAGTTATTCTTGGTATTGCACTTAAAAAAGCTATTTTTCTGCGTTGAAATTTATTCAACTGTACATTGGAGATTAAAGGGAGAATACACGTTTATTACATAAATTTTGATGATGATTAAAGTTAATATTTATTTTGATTAGGTTTTCCCGATATTAAAAACTCCAAAAGGTTTTTGAATTGAGTACAGATTTTTTGGGAGATGATAGAAGAGGTCCTTAGAAGTATTTTTTGTCATAATAACATGGGGTCCCCGCAGCTCCGTTTACTTACAATACTGCATTGAACAATCAAATGACACCGGGACGCAGTGTGCGTTGGTAGGCCTAGATTATTTTATTTTTAACAATTAACACAAGCAATCTGCTGTATGACTTTTACAGTAATTGTTCGAAATGACCGCCATTTGCTTCATAGCACAATTCGCAACGCCTTATGATGGATTGATGTACGCGTGGAAACAGTTGATTTGCACGGTCGCTGATATCATCTGCTGCCGCGACAACACGAGCCGCCAATTCTTCTTCGGTATCTACGGGTTCGGAGTACACCGTTGATTTTATGCTTCCCCATAAAAAAAATCCATCGGTATGAGATCTGGCGATCTCGGTGGCCAAGCAACTGTTCCGCCACGACCAATCCAACGACCAGGATATGTCTCATTTAGGTAATCTCTAACTGCTCTTGTGTAATGCGAAGGTGCGCCGTCCTGTTGAAACCACATCAAATGTCTGGTCATTAGTGGAACATCTTCAAGAAGACCAGGGAGCTCCTCCTTTAGGAAGCCAAGGTATGTTTGCCCGTTAAGACGGCATGGTAGAAGATCTGGCCCAATCAGGACATTGTGAATCATGCCAGCCCAAATATTCAACGAAAAACGATGCTGAAAACTGTTAACATGTGTTGCACATGGGTTGACATGAGACCACATGACTACTGTAGCTAGTGAACATTCCCTCTCGCGTAAACGTTGCCTCATCTGTCCACAAAACCATGGAAGGAAAGTCTGGAATCCTATTCTGTTGCTGCATAAACCAATCCGCGAAAGCATGCCGGGGACCATGATCATTGGGACATAATTCCTGCACCTTTCGAAGCTTGAACGGATGTTGCAGGTTGTCATGTAAAATGTTCCATACAGTGGTATGACTAGTATTCAAAGCAGCTCCGACCGCACGAGTACTTGTCGATGGATTTCGGTTAAACCTTTCCAAAACTTCATCCTCTAATTCAGGGGAGCGTAACCACCGACGACGTCCACGCTGATGATTATCATGAGCGAATGCGCCTGTTTCTCTTAGACGACGATCTACTGCACCAAATGTTCGTGAATTGGGAAGAATTCTGTTGGGATAACGTTCAGCATACAAACGCCTTGCACCATCCATGGTACCAGCAGCACCGAGACACAGATGCATGTCTGCATAATCATTCCATGTAAAAGGATTCATACTGTTTGTTTAACTTTACACATGTAAAAAGTACATCAAGTGAACTTTTTAAAACAAATCTTTACCTACTGCTTTCCCAGAATGCGATTAGCTCATTTACATATGGACTAATCGTATTTTACAAAGGGGTTGGATACCATGGAATCTCCTTGACGAAGTTTATCCTAAGACTTTTCAACAAACAAGCATGTGCACCTTGAAATTTCTTAGCAAACAATTACTTTAAAAGTTATTACAGTAGATTGCTTGTGTTAATCGTTAAAAATAAAATAATCTAGGCCTACCAACGCACACTGCGTCCCGGTGTCATTTGATTGTTCAATGCAGTATTGTAAGTAAACGGAGCTGCGGGGACCCCATGTTCATATGACAAAAAATACTTCTAAGGACCTCTTCCGTCATCTCCCAAAAAATCTGTATTCAATTCAAAAACACCCTGTATAATCGCCGATTGTGTATAATCGCGAATTTGAAAGTTCTTTTTTTAGGAATCTTCTGATAAAACTGACGTAGACACGTCTAGAAATTCGAATTTAAGTTGAATAATTTATTTTTCTTTAATATGTTTGCTTTTTTATTTGAAAGTGATTAATAAAAGCCATAGCTTTTGATTTGAATTTAAACTTTCTTATGCTTATATGCCACGAATAATTGAAGAGGGACGTTGTTTTCTAAATAAAATTTTAAAATGAAGTGTATGGCAAAAGGAATAGATTTTGAAAAGTTTCGCGAAATTATTGATACCGAAATGAAAGGGGAATAAATTACGCGTTTTTATTCGATAGCGATGGAACAATGAAATGGAGTATGAAAAAATTTCCACGAAGAATGGGGTGTAAGACTGGGGGAGGTAGATCAATAGGCGTTCCAGTTTTTCGTGTTGCTAATGAGATGGAGATAGTGGAACAAGCTGTTGCGTTTTGCAGGTGGCATTCTTTTGTCTGAAAGAAATGCGAAGGAGGGAACCGCCGACATAAAAAATAATACTAACAACAACAACGGCGAAAAATAATATAAATGAGAGCATCTGTTAGGTTGGTTGCATCCGTAGAAGGTCAAGGGCTTGTGACCCCTTTCTTCACTTCTCGCCTAAAAACGGCGAGAGGGAAAGGTGGAGAGAAAGCGGCCGAGGGAGGCGGAGGGAGACGGAGACGTTCACTTGCTTGCGGTTGGTCACACCAAACATCTGCTTTAAACTGAGACCACTGAGCAAATTTCTCTTCAATAAACTAATTCATAGGGTTAAAGTTTACACAAAATTAACGGCTAGAGAAAATAACCTTATCTCTATGTATACTAAAAATATTTTAAACATACATCTATCAAAAGCTCACATGTAAATATAGCTCCATAATTTTCATTCAAAACATTTATACAAATGACTGCAAGCGGTGCAGATCTCGGATCATCCAGATTTTTCGTACTTAATGAAAACACGATTTTTTTTAAAAAGCTCAAAGCATTATCACCACATCTTGATACAGAAATTGTCATAAAGAGACCGACTTCCTTTTCTAACACTGAAAGTCACGACTCCTGCATGAGAAAAGTTATGCATAATGGAAAAGCAATACAACCGGTATTCAAATTTCCTTTAAAACAAATTATCATCCTCCAGACACAGTATCTTAAGAAACAAATTTCAATATGCAAGACTTTAATTATTGAATTGTTGCGAAGAAGAAATATGTGTTTTCTTTTTTTTATGATATTTCTTGAATTCGGTTTAATTACTTTCCCTCTAAAATTTGGAATTATTTGCATTCGAGTTTATATATTTTTTCCATGATCTTCGATGTGCAATTATTCACTTTTCCCCTCAGAAAAAATTGGCATAAAATTTAAAAACAAAGACTTACTTATCTTTAGATAATAGTCGCTAATTCAAGCCTGATAAATATCTCCTCCCTCCGTAGATGATGTTGAGCACCATCAGATTGCCGTAGGAGGGGGAGGAGGCTTTATACGTCAAGCAAAAATATATTTCCAATGAATCAATAAGTTAGACGACGAAAGAATTTTTTCATGTTTCACCGCTGCCTTTTAAATTATAATTAAATATCATTTTTTTTAAAAAATATTTTTGTATAATAAAGACTCAAGATTGATAAACTCGAATAACGCTGATTATCTAATATGTACTCAATTAATTAAGATCTTATTTTTTTAATCTGTTGAATTAGTCAAGTGAAGTTTCTATAAGAATCTCTCTGGAGGAGATTCTGACGAATGCAATTACTTGAAACGAGCACTCATCTTGGATATTGATAATTCTCTGTTTTCGTTCAAAAATATGAAGTGAATCTCGTTGCAGTAGCTGCGTAATGGATGGGATTCCTGTGTAAAATCGAAACCCAAGAGAGTCCTTTTTTTTTTTCTTTCCGTTTTCCCCTCTCAATCTGGAAGTGGCCGCCCGACAAACCAACCCCGATCTCCCCCGGTGGTTTTGGTCTCTGAATGATTCCATCATCAAACTGATGGCTATCTCCTCCCGTTTGTTAATACACGTATCCCTTTTCCGAAGCGAAACGTTTTATTCCGCCATCGTATCCGTCTTTTGTTTAGCTTTTTTTTTTTTTACTCTCTTGTTTGTTGCTATTGTTGCGGTCTTAAGAGTAATTGAAATGGTAGCAAATGGAGGAAGGAACCGTTTGTATTAGAAAAAGTCGTTATCATCAACGCTCATCTCTTTCAGTATGGGGAGTTTCCTCTCCATCGGAGGCTTTATCAGATGAGATATCGACAGTATAGGCTTACGACTAATAAATAGGAGAAAAAAAATAAAAGAAGGTTAAAAAATGGGAAGGAAGAATGAGCCGTTTCATTTGCATCCGGAACGCTGAATTTTCCTCATTATCTTGCCTCCCTCTTTTCCTGAACCCACTAGCGGTGGTTCTTGTCATCGGAATCAATATTTGAATTTGACCAATGAAAAAATTCAAATAAATGTATATAGCTTATCTATAGAGGGACATTTAATCTGTAGGCGTTCCATCGTTGCTGCCATCGGAGGTCCAAGAAGAATGGCTCCGCTATGAGTGAAACGTCAATGAAAGGAAAAAGCACTGCCGCTGAACGGCAAGAGAGATGCGACGACTTTTCAGTCTTTTGTTATTGATAGGCCTATTAAATTTACTGAAAGCTTAGAGAATATGCTCTAATCGAGCATTTGCCACTGTGTTTAAGCTTTAAAAGTTCAGAAAGATTGGCTCATCTTCAAGACGATTCATTTATGAGTGTCCTCCTTTTTGTTATAAAATTCTTAAATTCCGAAAATATTATGCACGGCCATGTTAAATCTCAGTAGCAGATATGTCATTTGTTATAAATATTTATAACATTTTGGATACCCTACGAAATCAAGCTTGAAATGATTTCGATTGAAATGAACATACACTTGCGGAGAAGGAGTATAAAAAAAATAAGAATAAAACTCATTCAGTTTTGAATTTTATGTATCCAGCGAGCTTGACTTTAAATTCATTTCTTCAGGGAAACGATGAAAATTTTCAAGGCAACTTTTACGTTCAAAGTGAAATTGAAGTAAATTTTCAGTGTCAGCGCGTGATTTGAAGAAAAACCGTGTGTATATTTGTGTCAAACAATTTGGGTTGCTTTAAGAGGAAGCTACACAGGCAGGTGGAGTTTATTAAATTTCCTTTCCTGAATGCTTACAATCAGCTGACGATGTCATTCGTATTTGAGTTAAAATAGAGATTTGGAAATAAAACCCCCCGCTAAATTATTTTTATCCGCGAATAATAAAAATCTATGGTCGAGTATAGTCCAACCAATGAAACCTAACAGGGCATGCGCAGTGAAATATCACGTGGTATTATTGCACCAATAAACGGAAGAATGTGTAACAATGCATCAACATATTTTAATAGGACACGCCTTTAATATGTCAAAGGACTTTAATGTAGAAAAGAAAAGTCTCGGCGGAAAATGCGTCCACTCACTGGCTTAGCCATTGTTACGGCAACAAAAGTAATCTTCACCAATCAATAAACAAGGAGCGCAGCGCACCTTTGTCTGCATTAAAGCTTGCTCTCAGTTGTTCTTCCGCTTTTGCTGCTTTTTAAAATATCATTAAAATTTACTTTTAATCATGCTTGATAATAAAATCTTCTCTCGTATATCTCTGTTACTTTTGAACATTAAATTTATGTTCCGTTAAGTATTTTCCCCTGACAATAATGACCAGTTGCTGAACGGTCTTTGAAATGCTAGCAGCGAAGTCTGAGATTTCGGGACACTAATAACGTTTGAAAAGGAATAGGTTTATATAATTTTAGTTGTTTAAAAGTTCATCGCGTTGTAAGTTCCTAGGAAATCGTTTTACCTTCTGGTAATGGAAATAGTTTTCTACGGAATAAAATTTCTCGAATGTATTTGTGAGAAGGAAAATTATTGAAGCTTATTTGTGTTTCAAAACACGTACACATAAAAGTCAAAACTTTAAACGGGAACTTTAAAACCAAAAAAAATAAAAAAAATATGCTTTCAATGAATATCAAAATTAATTATAAACTGAATTAATAATTTGAACTTTTTTCTATAGACGCTTTATCGTTTTCGTTTTTATATTCCGAGATTGCAGCTTATTAAATAATCGCGATTCACTGAAGAATGCACTACAACTGTTTAATGTTTGCTGCTATTAATTATGCTTATTGATTATTAACTTAACAGCATTAACTCAAATAATGAGGGCAAGGATAGAATAGGAGGAGCAGGAGCGCTGCGCACAGGGGTGCCTAATTAATTTGCCGTTTAAATGAGACGCCATTTGGCGCCGAACAATCTCTCTTGCGAAGGTGCTTCATAAGCACGTGGCGCCACTAGCGAGAAGAAAATAAATAAGAAAAACAAAATTCAAGTTTCGTTTTTGGGTATGAAAAGATGAAACGCCTGTATATTTAGCTTTATTATACTTTAACCAACAATTGTTATACAGATTATCTCAAAAAAAAAACAACAATCTGTTATGGAAAATGAACAGCGAATCAAAGGTTCAGCGGTTTGTCGCACTGATTGATATGATATGTAGGTTAATACATACACCTCATCAACCTACCACAAATTATGATTTATTTCAAATTCTGAGGACACATAATTATACAGGATGCTGAATAATAATTTCATCAATTCTCTTGTTTTGAAAAAAATGAAAAAATTCAACTAATATTGAATTGGTCTATATTGTTTAACTGATGATGCTCCAATATAGAAATAAAGAAGTATTGAATACGAAATAAAAAATATTCAAATGAATGTCCAGAATTATTATTATGGTTTCATTTTTATTATTTTTACTTTATACGCATTTGTCATTAACCCCGTTTTGAGGAGATTCTTGAAAAATAATTGTTAAAATGATAACAAGTAAAGACGCAGTACATGTTCCAATCAAGAACGAAAACATTTTGTGGTAATCCAGTCCATTTATCAATGTAATTATAAAGGAAGTAGCATCTTCGACAAATGGGAATATTTCACTAATTTCAAATTTATAACGGCGAGGTAATCGATTTTTGTCCATATCCCCTAAAATGTTATTTTGAATACCGTTTGCAAATTTATTTCCAAGTACTGTACATTTTTATTTATACCATGTTAGAAAAGTCTGCGTAAAAGCCAATATTCTCTACTACATTTAACTAGACGATGCTTTTAAATAGTTTTTAACATTTTATCAGTTTTTAACTCCTTAAAGTTTTCATTAGGTTTATCAATCTATGGAACACTAATTTCCAAAGCTTGCTGTAAATGAAAGAAAATAATCTAATAGCATAATGATAATAAAATTTCGCTTATCTTTGATCCCCAAGATAAGCATGCCCTTTCCATAACACATTTTTATTTAAACGACTTAATGTTTATATTATACGAATGTGCAATGCACATATTCCATACCATTTTATACATCGAAATATCAAACATTCATTAAGCTTGTTTGTGCGTACAATAAGATTCATTGTGGCATTTAATACTAAAACAACTTTGGACGTTGTTTTACCGCTCCAAACGAAAGAACAAAGTTTTCTAAATACTTGTCCTTAATTACAACAATTATTTTTTTTTGAATCTGCAACCTAATCTAACATATATTATTTCTATTCCGTAACACTTCTACATGTATAGAACGATTAAAATTGAAAACTAATAGTTATATCGGTATAAATTAAAAGCGATATAGAAAAAGCATATATTTTTTCAAACTTCGCCTATCGTAAATTATACAACTATCGGAACTATAGGTTGTTTTGCTTGTTTATATTTCCTTTAAACTTTCTATCACTCTCGCATTCGATGCTATTCTCTGTACAAGGTGGGCCATCTATCGACATAAAATGCAAAATCCTAACGATATCATTTATCACGAGGAGGGATATCGCAATAAGACACCAAACGTTTGAATACGTGAATTAATGTCATTGTTTTTCTTACATTAATGTTTTTGAGTGTTAAATAGTGCGTGACAATTGTAAATTTCTTTGCTGCCAGTTAGCAACTTCTTCGCTAAGCAGTGAAAACATAAGGACAAATGGGGCGCAATGGAAGGAGTGTTTTTTGGGACAACCTTGAATAAAATGAAATTTTAAACTGCATAAAATGTCATTTAAGTGGGTCAAATAATTAAAAAGATAAGAATAATTCTAAAATACTCAGAACAACATCTATTTTTATTTTCTTTTCTAAACATCAATTTGTGTACGAAATACAACACAAAATTAAAGTTTAAATTTTGTTCCTCATTTTATTCCCCCTTGACGCCCCAATTTTTACCGAGATGACATTGTATGTAAAAAAAACACTCAAACAATAGCAGTCAATATCACCTTCCAGCCAGCAAAAATACTTTGACTGTTCAAGTTGGATGCTAATTCATACATAATTGCCTTTAACGTTATGGCGTATCAAATAACTTTCTATAAGAGAGACTTTACAATACAATAACTGACGAGTTTCAGTTTATTCCCGCCCTTTTAAAAGTAGTTTCAGACTTATCCTCGCCTTTGATAAAGGCGGGAATAAAGCCGAAACTAGCCAGTTTCTTTTATGCTATCACATACCTGTATGTTATAAAAAACAATGCAAAGGACTTTCAATTCGTCAATTATATCTTTTTACATAGCACATTACGTAAGATAACGGAACTTCCTTTGTTGAAGTTGCATGCGCAATATTCACTGATTTTTAAATATTTAGAATTCTATTTGAAATTTTTTGATATATTAAGCTACTAATTTTGAGTCAGTCTTTCAATAGAGCTAAAGTTGCATATAATTACAGACTTGTTCTTTAAGAAATTCTTCTTATTTACACGTCGCTCAAATAAAATTCATAAAATGGTCAATTCAGCAGGTTGTTTAGCAAGAACATCCTTTCATTCAACATCTTGTATCAATATTTAAAAATTTTTTCAATACAAATTTAGAAACAACAAAAATTACATATTAAGTAATTATCATCATCTTGGTATATTGTAGATCATGTTTTCGCATTTTGATGATCTTCTTGAGTAAATATCAGCGAAGATGATTTTCTTGCATGGACTTGACAAATATGATGCAATTTTATAAAAATTTTGAACTTAGTTGGATCATGATCTAATATTGGGTTGTATCCTTTCCTTTTCTCTGTAGAAACAATTCTTAGAATTATTGATGAAAAATAGGAAAGAAAATTCCACAGCCTAGGATCGAACCAGATGCGCCAACCAATGCGCCACCGTGGACATGGAAGCATTAACGCTATCTACATGTTCTTGAATTATTCGATCGCAACATCTAAAACTGACAAAGCGAAAATAGTAAGCTGGACAGTGCTTCCTCTTCTCCTTAAGCAGACGACAGATGCTAATTTTCACGCAAATATCCAAATGTCGGTCCAAAATCAAACGTGTTGGAGTCGTCCATCCAGTTTCTTTCATCCATAGTAGATTCTCAAAGAACAGCGAAGTCAAAAAATAGCGATGACGAAACTGTGCACCATTGATCGAAATCGAACATGAAAAATGATTAGCAATAACCAACATCCAGTTCAAGCAGTTTATTAAGAACTCTCAAGAAAGTTCTGGATTTACCGTCAGAAACGAGGTATACAGCTCACCGAGATTTGAACATTTCAAGTATGTAGAAAGCGACATAGTGACAGAATTTGTGATCACATAAAAGGCGTCGGTGAATGTTCATATATGCTATACCGGTAAAAAGTATACCGTTTATGTTCTGTTGGAACAATTTAGTATTTAAACTCTTTAAAACACCTGCTAATAAACCTTGCTTCTCTACATCATTAATGTGAATTCTATGTAAAAATTTTCGCTAAATAGCCTACATTCTTGGACGTTATGGTGGGCAACGCATTATAAATATCAATTTATTATAATAATAACTGGTGAGTGGTTCAAGGAGGCGTTTTTTCACGCCACTTCTCCGGATATTAATAACTGATTTTAGTTATCAAGTTATTGCCATCCTTCTCATTGCTAGCATCTGAAATGCAGGTCTCCTTTACAGGTACAATGAATTTTTAGTATGTTTTCCAAGTTAGTGTAAATGGACAGGATATTATTTGAACAAGATAAGGATAAATAGGAAACTTGGCGTTGCCCTGAAAAAAATATGGGATTAAGGTAACGAGACAATAAGGACTAATTTAAACTTTCACGTTCTTAAAATAAAATAAAAATTAAAAAAAAATTTTGTGCTAAGAGTTATTTCTGTTTGATCATCATCCAGAGCGATGTTAAATATAATTGCCAAAGTAACTACTAAATATAAGATTTTTATTGACTCAACAACCATTTTCATTGCCAAGTTGAATAAACAACCATTGTATTCTTCAAAAAATTGTATGTGAAGAGTTTCAAAGCAACAGAATTTTTTTTTTTTTTTTTTTTTTTTACTTGAAAAGTGTTTCATAAGTCATTGCTTTCTTTATAAAATAATAAAAAGATTTCAGATGTGGGAAAACATGATGGATGGTATAATTTTAAATAAATTTTATTATGGCAATTCACTCGACTTAAACACCCATTGATATATTCCTTTATTATAGATTATAAAATAAACTTTCAAATTAAAAATATTCTGATATAAAATGCAATTTATAGACTAACATGGATTAACATATAAAATAAGGAACGTTAGTTAATTGCTGTGCACGTATAGAATAAAAATGAAATAAACAAATAGATGCAAAATTCCAAGTAGATCACGTGATTTTTGTGCCATCCAGTATCGATCGTGCCGCTTTTAAATTCTACCCATAATGCTCCGCATTACCCAATGGATAATTCATCTTTCAGTCAGAGCCTTCCTCTTACTGTTAGAATCATATGAAATTTCGAAATCGTTGTATGAACTGAATAAACATGGCTATTACCTGCCATGTTTATTCCATTTATTTGCACTCTAACCGACATAGTGAACAATAAGCGGATAACATACATACTGTTCTATGATTAAAAAAGTGAACAGAAATTTAAAGTCTAAAAAAGTGAATAAAAACTCCCTGAGTGATCGTCTCATACAGCGAACTGGTAAGAACCGGATGATCAGAGTCTACAGATCTAGCATCAGTTCTCATATATACACACACCTCACCACATAGAAGTAAAGAATGAAAACCGGATCACGATTGAAAAAAATTGAATAAAATTCTAAAATCTGGGACCCAAGCAGTCTAATTTGCATACTGGAAATAGTAACATAGAAACACGTTACTTTACTCATTAATCGACGCTATATAGTTACTGTATTATTAGATTCAAACATGTTGGTTAAATGCCAGTTCATTTTGGGACACCCTTTATCTTGATAGTAAAGGAAGTAGTGCTAGGAAGAAACTGAGGAAAAATAAAAAAAAAATCGAAAAGAAGATGACTGAGTGACATGTAAAATGAAAGATTATACTTAAAGAGAATGCGGTCAAGATCGCTTAATATTGGCCTGACGGTTCAAAAGGACTATAGGGTGCAATGATAAATATAGTAATCATGATTGCTCAGTAGGCATTCCTCTTGTCAAGATTGTCAAGCTGGAACTAACTGACAAATTTCGTTAAAGTGGATATAGAATCAGACACCAACTGTGCATATGGGTCCTCTTCTACTATTTCATGAAGAGTAAATATAATGAAACATATACAAGAAGTAAAATCTATTTTATGTGGACAAGAGGTTTCATTATCTTAATATTAAAGAGGACATAAATGAATGTTTGGCACGCTTTGATTCTGAAAGACTGAAACATTCTGAGACTCCAGTGCATAAGAACATAGGCAAAGGTAAGAAGTTATAGCTACTTTGCATCTTATATTGGAAGACTCACAAAGGAGTATTTTTAAAGCAGTTTTTCAGAGACAAAGCCAGAGTCTTAATGTAAAAATATCTTATTTGCACATAGCTGATAGGTTTGCAGAGAAGACAGCTTCATTTACTGAAGCTCCAAAACAAGCTTCCAACTCCGCTCGATATTATAAATAGGGTGTTTGACGCCATATGCATTTTTTTTTCAAGCCTGACTTGCAAGAGAGCGAGTTAAGCATTGAAACGTCATACATTGTTACATCTTCATAATTTTTTATGATTATTTAACAACGTATGATATTTCAGTGTGTCGGGTTTCTTTCTAGAAGGTGTTGGTTAAGCTTCTGTTGCTGACCTATGACGTGTATATGACTTGACGTCATGGTCACATTTCATTTTAAGCGTAGCCATGGCGACTAAACAACAACGCTCTCGCCGATCTCCTTCACCAGTTTCTCGAAAGTTTTGTGCGATAACCGGTAGGGTTTTCGAAAGTAAACCTCGTCTAATTGTACAGGGTAGATAATCTATCTTTCTTCTTGGATTCATCCTTTTGGATGAATGAATTTGTTTAGAACCAAAACGTCTTCCAAAGTACGAAAAGACTGTATATCGTCCAACATGTTGTTTTTCTTTGGCTGGAGTGGCTGGAGATACACTGCGCATACACATCAGTTTAAGAGCGACTTATTTGGCCGTAGATGGTAACTTAAACTCAGTGACTTAAGTTGAGGTAACTGCGTGGTGAACACGAGTTACGCTTAAACCCGAGTTTAAACTCGTTTTAAAACTTGGTGAGTACGGGCGTTAGAGAGCTACAAATAAGCTGCAGATTTCGAACTAAAGAAAGCAGCTGTGACAAGAACGCTCAGGAGCTGGAGAAGTGAATCTTGGGTGACGACTCTCTGGCAGAGACTGATCAGATCATTGATTGATTGTATGTAGAATAGATCTTTTCGATGACAACCATGGATTTAAAAGATAAAACGAACTTTATGAAGATTAAGTGAGCAACAAATTGAGTGAAAAGTTTTGTCAGTGCTGAAAAGTTACAAAACTTGCTTGCATTGAAAGAATCTAAGGTAGTTGGATGGTGAAACGAAGAAGTATCAGAAAAGAAATAGTACTTAGGAGAGAAAGGATTTTTTAAAACCAAACCTTCAATGTTTTATAATAAATATTTCTCGTAGTAAAAATATCAAAAAAATTATTGCTCAGACTACAATGGTCAGTGCCGCGGTCGGTCTTCATCCTCTGCTGCGGATGCGATCGTATCGCGCGCGTGCTTCAAGATAGCGGGAACAATGAACGACTTATTCATTCAACGCTCGTTAAAACGAATTGTTAATTTTAGCAATTAGGCAATTCATATTAATAAATTAGTACCAGTGGAACACGAACCATTTGAATCATTGGAAAAAAAAAAATTCCCGTTAACATGCACGGTCATCGGCACTGAGTATGTGTACCAAGTTCAGCTCACTAAGTATGTGTGCCATACAAAAAAAAAACAGATAAACTTGCTGGTGAATTAATTAAAAGTGTTGAAAAAGTCGTTATTTTTAACGGGACTCCCGATTATTAATTCATTAGTGAAATCATGTTCATAGCATGTGATCTGAAATTACTATAAAACTTTACGTCCACAAATCTTCCTTCGACATGTTCACTTTCCTTTCGTAACACTTTCAGGCTTGTAGCGCGAATTGTGGCCGGCATTGCTTGAGCAATACTCGTGCTAAGCGTGTGGATCTTGATCTTCGTCTTACTACATGCTGTTGCACGTTTTGGTTATGACTTCACGGCGTTCATATGCGGCCTGGGCAGATTCGAATTGCGAGCATTATCCCCATTGATGGGGTCCCCAGGCAAATGCCCATTCTACATAATGGATAACGCGCCACTGTTACTGGGCATCTACATTTATACCAACTGTGAATATGTGATGAGCTACTGCAACAAAGCATAGAGTACGAATTGCAACTACTACGTAAATTATTCCCAATGTTACAGATAATATCTAATTGTTGCCCAACGGATAATGCGCCATCGCGTAGCGGAGATTCTCGGCAGGTTGCATCGGTGCTGTCATCTAGATAAGAGCTCTTTTTATTCCATACTTGCCGTCCTTCGAAATGCAAAGGATCTTGGCATTCAAAGGAAGCCTGTGGATGGATCACTTTATACTGGCAGTCCGTGAGACTTTGGAAACGAAGTGTGGTTTCCTCGAATGAATATAAGAAGCAGTTTATATGATTACTAGCTGATAACCCAGCGTCGCTCGGAACTTTACTTATCCTTTTGCTGGGTTGTCCTGCTTCAGATTAAAATGATATCCATCTTCACTACCGGGGAATCTCACTGGATACTTTAGACCCATCTTTCATTCGAAGTTTCCTTTGCTCTTGACGTAGAAGCTCTTATACCCTCCTGCTCTAGACGAAGCTCCCGTTATTCAGAACTTTCCAACGACCGGTAGTTTTTTGTCTTTCAGCTGCAGAGTTTTTCTGGCCAATACTCTTGCTGAAACATTGCACTTAACTGAGCTCGTGCTTAATCATTGTCGACGCCGGCAATTTAATGAATATTCTGATTAGCGTACGATCTCTGTTAACACTGGCTTCACGTACGAGGTGTGAAAAATATTGACCCTAGAAAGCTGAAACTCCCGTCATTTGTCCACATAGTCAACCTCTAGCAGTACACATTTTCACAACGTTGACGCCACGATTGCATCGCTGCTGCAAACACTTCTGTAGTGGTCTGTTTTGCCTACTGAAAAGCCGCTCGCTGAGCAGAAACTTATTCCGTTCTTGCATAAGCGATTTTCCAGTAGACAAAACAGGTTCCTAAAGAAGCATTTGCGGCGGCCTACCAATCATGGTGTCAACCAGTGGCGGCTCGTAAGAATTTGTAAGCTCGCATAGCACACGGACTATTGCAAAATACAGCTATAGTTACAAAATTTGCTTTCGAGTGGTATTTTATCACAAACAAGAAAATAATGATTTTTAGAGAAATATGTAATAAAATTAAGAACAGCGATAATAAAATGTAACTTTCATTTTAAGTTGGAGGGGCTGCAGCCTTGCAGTCCCTATGGAGGAGCCGCCACTGGTGTCAGCATTGTGAAAAATGTTTGCGGGTTGAATACGATCCACTTTCTACGGTTTCATTTTCTGATTATCGCCTATTGGTTACATTTAATCTCAATTTTACTGCCAATGATTACTAACAATGGACTTTACTTTTATCTTTATTCGGGCAGCGAAGCATGCAGATCGCGATACTGTTGATCTAGCCAACATCGGAAAGATTCTGAGACCTTTGTGATAATACCTTGAAGCATTTTTAAAATTTTACTCAAAAGGCAGTTTTAAAGCCTTTGCTCAAGTTTCCTCAAAGAATTTAGTCTTATGAAGTAAGGTGTGTATATGTATATTTGGGTCACTTAATATCATTAAGGAATTGTAGGAGGTTAAAATTTTTATTAAAGTTTTTTTTTTTTTTAAATTTTTTCGGGGAGGTGTTTATAGGCTCTTATAAGACAAACATCCATGCACTCCGTGGGATTCGAACCCGCGACCTATGAGCATTAAAACCTGCGACTTAGCCCTCTCGGACACAGAGTGGGCGAATTTAAACTTATTACTTTGCAATAAAAGAAGTTCAATAATTTAGTAAACTGCTCTGCAAAATTTTTCAATGAATTGAATAATATTTAGGAGAAGACTTTTTTTTTGTTAAACCACCGCAGTTTCAATATGCCTTATAATATCTCTTGTAGTAAAAATTTCAAAATTGAAAATTGTGTCATACTATAATGGTCAGGTGACTTTTCACTGCCGCGGCCTGTCTTTTCTGTCAGCTTCGGATGCGATCGTTTCGCGTGCGTGCTTCTAGCCAGCGGCAACAATGCTTAAATGTGCAACCATAAACGACGTATTCATTCATCCCATGTTATAGCAATTTGGCAATTCGTGTTAATGAATTAGTACCATTAGAACATGAATTGTTTGAAACATTTTCCATTAACACGAATTTTCATCGGCACTGAGTATAACTTATGTACCAAGTTTAATATTGATTGCAAGATTTGTACCATACAGATAAACTTGCTGATAATTTAATTAAATATATGGAAAAAGCATTCCGAATGTATGCAGGAGGAATAACAAAGAAAATGTGCGTGAAAACAAGGTCAAATAGAAAAGAGAATAGGAATGATATCGTAAGAAATAAAGAAATATTCTGGAAGTACGTGAAATATATTAGAAAGAGTTATGAAAGATAGGTGCGTGGCAGGTGATAGAATAGTAACGGAAACTTTGCCATTAATTACTGCTCAAAGGACTGCCAAAGCTGTGTTAAAATTTTATCTTTTTATCTTTAAGAGCCCTAGCTTCACATCGAGCCTGCTGAGTTATTGAACGATGAAAAACGATTTCAACATCCTTTTGTGAATGAAAATGTAAGAAAAATGGGTGTAAAAATTACACAAGCATAAACCCGTTAAATGGGGCTGAGAAGGTTTTTGAAAATTCTGGTTGACAGATCGTAATGAATATTTCCTTCACCAAAATGAGCGTATGGAAATAGCAATAAATATCGGAGTTTCGAGAGATAATTTATCTCATTAATATAGGAAACGACACAACGTCCTGACTGGTTAATGGTAATCGAGAATGAAGTTCTGGCTCGTCAGTCATTTCTTAGTGGCACGGGATGATAAAATACATTCTCTAACCCTAACTCACTGAAACGTGGAAAGCATATCTATAGCAATGAAGACACATGGAAACAATGCACAAGAAATATTAAATGGCAGCATCAAACAGAGGGTGCTGATTTTATTCCAGACCATGTACACTAGTGGCAATGAAAAGTGTTGTGTACACTAGTGGAAATTTGTGAGTTAAACGTCTGTAGCCCTCCCCCGTTCTTTCTTGGATACAAATGTAGTTATGCGAATTCCAATAAAGGGAGTGAATAGGAAGTTGAGGATGCTCTTTTACATGGTGGCACTTGCAATGTTGTCAACATGCAGATTAGATCATATGCAAATCGTATCTACTAAACATTGAGGTATACACAAAAAAAATTATAAACTTGTTCAGCATCAAATAAGCAACAAAACAAAAAAATTAAAAATCCGATAAACGGATCACCCAAAAACCTCATTGCAATCTCTGCAACATCAATACCTTGATTCCTGCCAAGATTGAGGAAGGGATTAGTAGCTTGTGAGGAAAGTAAGAGCAACAGGGCCAAAGATCCTGGGTTCAAGTCCCAGGAGTAGCTAATGAGTTTTTTTCTGCTTAATACCATTTCCAAGCATGCAAATTATTTCATGTAATATCCATATCCTCTTCTGGAAAGTTCCACAAATTACCATGAAGACGCCATTTTCCTATGCAATTGGTATAATAAGAATTATGTTATGGTGCAGGTGGACGTCACATTGAACACCTTCTGGATTGACTGTAAAGACTTAATTGGTACACTTGACTGTTTGTAAGCAACAAACAATACAAGAGCCGATTGTCCAATTGCAGAGGTTGCTATGAGGTTTTTGGGTGATCCGTTCATTGAATTTTGAATTTTTTTTTGTTTTGTTGCTTATTTGAAGTTGAACACTTTTGTAATTGTTTTTTTTTGTATCTCCTACGGTTTAGTAGATACGATTTGCATATGTCCTGATTTGCATGTTGACAGTACTAATTGCCACCATGAGAAAGAGCACCCTCAACTTCCTATTCACTCCCTTTATTAGAATTTGCATAACTACATTTGTATCCAAGGGTACAGACGTTTTATTTCACCATATATCGCTTAGATAAATGTAATTGAAAGGCAACTGTCATACTGTAACGCTCCTCTTTGGAATGGGTTAAGGGGTTGCACTACGATTATTTGTATTAAGTAAACATTACTTCATAGCTGTCTCCAGTAACCTACAATTAACATCTTCGCTTTTACCTCTCAAGAGAAAGAAATTCACAGTGACACTACGCGTCTGATTAAGATACTGGGCTTTAATAATCAAAGAAAGCAAGTAGTATGTATACAATTTCGTGATTAACCATTTTCTCTCAATACCAGGTCCATAGACCAACTAAATATTGTTTTAGTGTTCGTTTCACAAAATTCCATCGATTATCACCATTTATTTCTTAATTAAAAAAAGTTCAAACTACTACCTGTTCTTCAGGATGGTGTGAATTGTTTTGTTTAACTTCGCTGTGGTCCTAGTTGACCCTTTCGCCTCAGTATTCAGAAAATGAAAGAAAAAAATACACAATAGTTAGCATTTCAAAAGACAAATCAATAATTTAAAATTATAACATTTTGCTTAGGTAACGTCGGCATTATTCAATATGTTCTCGTCGAGCACAACTTCCGAAATAAAGTATATTTGTAATTAATGTCTAGTTCTCTTGTTTTCTTTATATCTACAAGTCTAGTCTTATTGATTATTTTTCTTAGACGCTAACAATACTTTTGCCATTAAGTTTGCTTCGCTAGGTAAGAATATTGACACGTAAGAGTTTCTTGTAATATCGCTTAGAATCCAAACCAAGTGTTTTTCTTTTAACTAATTGTTCTCTTTTCTTTCTTAGTTACCGCGATGACAGGTTCACTTTTCGTTCAGTTCGATTAGAAGATCGTTACGTGCTCTAACGTCAAATAACTAGGCGCATTCAATTATGTCGACGGGGGAGAACAGGTAAGTCAG
>JAHWFO010065263.1:162606-233471 GCA_023313115.1 Rhysida immarginata
GGGGGCGGGGCCGCCGAATATAAAACTAAGGTTACCTAGCTGTTAATCTGATTCGCTAGCTGATCCTCTGATGTTTCTGGGTCCAAGTACTACATCGGGATACCCGGATAAGTAGCGTCGTCAGGCGTCTGCGACCTTCATTATCACTCGTTGGGATTCCTGGCCCTCCAAGTTTCGTGCTTTGGGCCGGATTTCCATGTTCCTGTACAAAATAAAATAAAAACTATGTTAGCTTTGGTTCGATCCTAATATTATGGCCAAAATATTCTCACCACCTTACCGGATAGTAGTGTTTACGAACAAGTTCATCAAGCACGACGCCATGACTGTTTCGTGTGGAACGATAGTCAACTTTGTTTCCAAGGCATGGGTTCCATTAATTTCTTTTGACTTTTCAGCAGTCTTCACTCTCCTGGATAGTCACTGTCCCAATTATTTAACTATACAAATTATCGCACGTCGGGTGCTTTAAAACCTTTGGTTTCTTCGATCGATTTCTGTGCAATGGTGCAGAATGCCTTGGAATCCAGGGCTTTACCGGATTCTTAATTTTTTTTACATTTCCTGTTTTGCAAGCTTAACGAAACCCTTTATTCTTGTTTACTTTAGACCAGTCATTTTTCATCATAACGCCATAAGCGGACTGGAAGAGCTTTTCGCCTCTTAGTATCCATTCTTCAAGGCCAAAAAAAAAACTAACTTCCTACTGCTGCGACGCCATCATGTCCCTTTTCTTTCTCTCCAATTCCTTTATCAACAATGCCCTCGAAGTCTGTTGTCCACGTGAGTATTGTTGCTGCATTCGATTTATTTTCATTTTATTTCTGCCAATCTACATTTCCAATAAACGTATCTTTCCATACTTATCCCGTTTTTCCAGTTATTACACCGTTTCTTTCTTTTAATGTCTCTTTGCTAGGTAAGCCACGGAACGAACAACTTCAACTCTCCCAACACACCTGAACGTAGGGGTTTCCTCTTAATAAAGTATCTGTCCGTATATTACAAAATGATCGCAATAATACACAGAAAAAATCTTTTTCAGAGTCGCGCAACGTCAAAAATTTTGTATGCGCATTTACAATTTTTGGGCGTTACAATACATCAATGTATAAGTGATGCGAGGCTAACGAGAAAGAAATGTTTCGGCACTGAAAAGTCACCTGACCAAGATAGATCTATTAACAATATAATTTTCATTGTTTCCGTCTTATATTTTAACAATAAGTGGTTTTTCCTTTGTTGGAAACAATGAAGGTTGGATTGTTAATAGACCTATCTTGGTCAGGTGACTTTTCAGTGCCGGAGTCTGGATTTCTCGTTAGCCTTGAAGTGATGTCAAATATTTGCCAACAACGTTATCAACGATGTTAAAAGCATCCTTACTAAATTCATGAAGTGGGTCGTTCCGTTGCCGCCATTTTTTTCAATTCTTTGATTTTGTCTTCGGATTCGGATGGAGCATCAAAAAGTAAGTAAAAGTTATAATAGGATGCATGTCATAAAAAACATGACCAAAATGGCGGTTAAAGTTTCCTTCAAGGTTGGCCAAAATGATTAAATTTTATCGCCATTTTGACCATGTTCCTACTATGAAGAGATAGGACATCTGTGCGTACTATAAATTTCACTTTTTTTTTGATGCTCTGTCTGAATCTAAAGTCAAAATCAGAAAATTAGAAAAAGTAACTGGCGATGAAGGAACGATACTTATATTTAACATTGTTCTGGCAGAACGATACTTATATTTAACATTATGATGCAGTACCATGCATTCTCAACTGCTTTTTATGCTACAGATAGTTCGAGCAAGTTACGTCACTTTTCTGACGTAATTGGCATCATAATTAGCAACCAATTCGCCAGAGATGTATATAGAATAATGACTGTGAGAAGAGTACTGAAGAGATGTTAGAAGATCAGTGTTGTATGAAGTCCAATAATAGGTATTTCCAAATGGAGTCAGTACGGGAAGGTCGTCAAATTGTCCAAATGGCTATAGGGAATAGACGAATGAGAGGAATTGAAATCTGGGCAATAATTACACTCAGAGTGTCGATACAATAGGTTGGAAGCAGGTTGATAGAAGCTTGACCGCCAGCACGTTTCTATGCAGTATTTATCTTTGATACAACACTACAGATGGCAGAGGCTTGCCTGTTCCAGGGCCAGGAAAAATAGGGCAGTTCAATATCATTCTGTGCTGTTCACAAGTACCATGAAGCTTGCTTGGGGCAGCCAGATCGACTTCATGTTCGTACATGCACATAAATTGGTGAAAAGGTGTATCCATTACTGATCCTGGACAAGTATTCTCCTGGAATTTTGGTATGAGGAGTTGTTTCATATGATAACCGGACTAAATCTTTGTTAGTTGTGGAAAAAATAACCCAGTAAACCCTGTGATCAAAGCCTTCATGAACATGATACCAAATGGCATTTTCCAGCTTAATAGCGCATGACTATACACTGCAAACTACAGATATGTGGTTCTAACAAGAAATTTAAATATGATTATTCTATAAACCTCTTTTATTGACACAATTTTAACAGCTTATTATATTGGCATCCAAGATCTTTTCTTCGTGATATATCTGCGAATTTTCCCACGAGATCACTTTTCAAGAATACGAACAATGATTGCACAAATGGTCGAAATAAAACAGTAAATATTAATTATAAACTAAGAAAGTTATATGCAGTATCACTAAAAGCATTAAGTTTGAAGGGGTTTTTGCTAGAGCTATTTTGATCAGATGACTTTTCAGTGCCAGGGTCTATTTTTCTCGTTGGTCTTGTGCGATTTCGAGGCCAACCAGAAAGACAGGCTTTGGCTTTCAAAAGTCACCTGATCATCGGGATTCGAGCAACAATCCAACCTTCATCCGTTCAAAGATTTGCTATCACGCCTCGAAGAATTATGACACTGACAATTTCTACCAAATGCAATTGTATGGCGCTACTAACACTGGGCTTTCTGCAACGGAACCTGTCTGGCTGGATCATGTTCAAGTCTTTTGCTCAATGTTCCCGACTTTCTGTGGGTTTTTTTTTGTTTTGTTTTTTGTTTATTTTTTTGCTGATTATCTCCTATTGGTTACATTTAATCTCAGTTTGACTAACCAATGATGACTAGCAATGGACATTACTTTTATATTTATTCGGGCAGCGAAGCATGCCAATCGTGAGCCTATTGATCGAGCCGATTTAGTCGTCTGCTCGATCGCCCTCCCATCGGAAAGACTCAGGAAAATACCTTGAAGCATTTTTTACTTCCTTGTTAAATGTTACTAAAAAGGTAGTTTCCTCTTCGTTCGTGTTTCCTCAAAGAATTTGTTTAAAGCTGGCTTTACTTGTCTTTTTAAGTTAGGAATGTGTATGCATATTTGAGTCGCCAAAGATCATTAAGTGGGCTTCATTTCTGGAGTTTATGGTATTTTAGAATATTGAGTTTAGACTATTCTTGTTCCTCTTTGTTTGGTGCTACATCCTTAAGCAATCCCTGGCTTGAATATCTTTTGAAATTATTTCATAACGGGTTAGGAAATCAGCATAGCAGTTGATTGGCCTATTGCGGCTTAGCTCGGTAATCCGAACTGTTAATATAGAACAAACACAAACATACATTATTAATACTTAACACGTTAAAGTAAATTTACAATGATCTTTAAATAAAAAAACTAAAAAAAAATTGTAAGTTTTTAAGGTATTGTAGGAGGTTAATATTATTATTAAAAGTTTAATTTAAAAAAAAAAAATTGGGGGAGGTTTTTATGGGCTCCTTTAAGACAAACATCCATGCCTGTGCGGTATTCAAACCCGCGACCCGGGAGTCCTGAGAGTATCAAGACCTGCGCCTTAGCACTCTCGGCTACCAAGTCGGCGAATTAAAATTACTACTTTGTAATAAAAAAGTTAAATAATTTAGCAAAATTGTTCAATGAATTAGAATAATATTTAGGAGAAAGTTTATTTTTTCATACCACCGTTACAACAATTTGTCTTATTCAAACCACGGTTTCTCCTGTAGTAAAAATTTCAAAAAAAAAATTGTTATTCAGACTACAACGGTCAGGTGACTTTTCAGTGCCACGGCGTGTCTTTTTCGTGGGCTGCGGACGTGATCGTATCGTGCTTCAAGCCAGTGGCAATAATCAGCACCACCTAGACAGAAGCCCTGCGCACAGAAACGTCATACAGTTTTGCATCACACAGAAGTGGCTATTGTTAATCGTATTTCTACCAATAATAAGCCGTAATTTTGACCATTTGACGATGATGTAACAATGTATACAGTTTCTGTGCGCAGGCCTTCTGTCTAGGTGGTGTTGCAATAATGCTTAAATGTGCAACAATAAACGACGTATTCATTTATCCCTTGTCATAACGAATTATTTGTCTTAACAATTAGGCAATTCGTTATAATTGTTTAGTACCATTAGAAAACGAACCATTTGAACCATCTAAAAATTTTTCCATTAATTGTCCTTTTTGTGTAGCAAATTTCAGCTTTCTAGCTTGTCCGGAAGAAGGTTTGATATTGATTGCAAGATTTGTATTATACAGATATACAGATAAAGTTGTTGGTGAGTTAATTAAAAGTGTATAAAAAGAAGAAATGTATAGGACGACTTCAATGGTTATATTTTTAGGGTGAATTAAGCGGTTTAAGCGTGGTAGCTCGATTTGAGTGGCTATAAAGAATGAAACGAAAGAATATTTTATGGCGAATCTATGGAGGTTATAAAGTTCAATAAACAGGGTTTAGGTTGAAGGGCCACTACAATTTTTTCCAATTTTAACATCTTTAAGAATGAATTTACTTATGTACAACTTTGGCATTTTAATAACTGTCCCATTCGATGAATTAATCACAGACTTAATTTATTTATTTATTAAGAAACACTTTAATTTCCCCTATCTTTCCGTCATATAATACTACCGCCTTTTTTAAATTAAAATATGATTGGGACAGTTTATCATATCGTCAGTGATCTTGCAAAACCTCGTATGTCGAAAATTTCCATGCTTCGTCGTCAAACAAAAGCTCTGAAGTTAACTGCCAATGGAAACCCAAGATATTTACCTTGTTTGCCTTATATCGGCATTATTAATGTATACACACTGAGTGGATTTTTGACTCTCCTGAAAAATTTGGTTTCTCAACTTAGTGCTTGTGCTGCTGGTATATGAACCTGGGGACTGTCTATTTGAGCAAAAGATAAGTGATACGAGCCAGGTAATGGCAGATCAGCCGGTAATAGCAGCACAAACACAAAGTTCATCAAATACCCTCTGTTCGTACTAACCTAATGTAAGGTTTGCTTGTTGATATATGAACTTACTCACTTGATATGTTGATTGTGTACATGTTTTTAAGTGAATAAAATAAGTGAATACACAATTACATGAAGAGGCTGACGCCTTGAACTCGTAAGTTTTACTTTCGATTTTTGAATACACTCCTTAAAAAGTGATGCTCTCAAGAGCAAAACGGAAAAGTACATAAAGATATAAAATAAGAAATAAGAAACGGAATTTGAGTTACATGACTAAAAATCCCGCCCACCTTGAAAGGTTTCACTTTCAACCTTAACCTGTTTCTGGAGATGGAAGTTTGCAAAGTTTGGTTATGCTGCGCTTTGTAATCCCAGATTTCGTTTTTATGGTAACCACTCGAACAACTCCATCTTTACCTGGATGCAGTTCAATGATTCTTCCCATTGGCCAGTGAAGTGGGGAAATATGATCTTCCTTTACGATCACTAAGTCTCCAATCTTAGCGTTTGGTGTTTTTTGTTGCCATTTGTGGCGTTGTTGCAATTGAGTTAAGTACTCGTGATGCCATCTTTTCCAAAATCGTTGCTTGATCTGTTGAATGAGTTGCCATCGGGACAAACGGTTGGATTCTGTATCATACAAGTTTACGTCAGGAACAGATACCAACGGCTCGCCTATCAAGAAATGACCAGGTGTGAGTGCACTGAAATCATTTGGATCGGATGATATAGGGTATAACGGACGTGAGTTTAAACATGCCTCGATTTGTGTCAAGATCGTTGTTAACTCTTCGAAAGTGAGAATAGCCTTTCCCACAACTCTGTGAAGATGTTGTTTTGCTGATTTTATATTTGATTCCCACAGTCCGCCAAAATGTGGAGCATAAGGAGGAATGAATTTCCATGTAATCTCCTGTTTTTTCATCTCGTCCATGATGACTTGGTTTTTATTTTCTCGCAACATGAGGTCATACAGTTCTTTAAGCTCCTTGTTAGCACCACAAAAGTTCGTTGCGTTGTCACTGACTATTTCTTTGCATATGCCACGTCTAGCACAAAAACGACGTAATGCTGCGACAAAAGCTTCTGCTGTTAAATCACTGACTACTTCAATGTGAACAGCTTTGGTCGCCAAGCATATGAATAAAGCCATATAAGCCTTCCAGGTTCTAGCTCCTCTTCCCTTTGAGGCTTTAATTTGAAACGGACCTCCAAAGTCTATGCCTGTGTGTAAAAATGGCCTGTTAGCTTCCACTCTAAATTGTGGTAAATTTCCCATATGATGTTGCATCGTTGTAGCACGGTCCCGAAAGCATTTTATGCATCGGTATGTATAATATCTTATGGTGTTACGTCCATTCACTATCCAAAATTTGTCAAGCAAGACTGATAGCAATAGTTGTGTTCCAGGATGTAGAAGACGTTGATGATAATGCTCTATCACCAATTGAGTTAGTTTGTGTCTTTTAGGCAGTAGCAATGGATGTTTCTTCATGTATGATAACGAAGAAATTTGCAGTCTTCCGCCCACTCTTATACAGCCTTGATCGTCTATAAATGGATCCAAATTCGAATAATTATGATTTATCTGGCCTTTGCCTTTTAATGCATCAATAAGGTCAGGAAATGCTTCATGTTGAGCATGTCTCACCAATATTATTAATGCTGCATGTAGTCCATTGTTGTGATGAATCCACGTTCACGTTGATCGTATGAGGTTTTGCAATTGTTCTTGAATCGGAGGCAGTATGCTATTACTCGTTGCACTTTACTCAAAGATGAATAATTCTCCACTATTTTCCAAGATTTGTGTGTCATCATAGACACCTTTTGATTTATGCGCTCTTCTGCGTTGATTTTGGATATATCTATGTTGAACACTGGCCATGTGGATTCCTCTTGTTCCAGGAACACAGGACCCTTCCACCATATATTTAAATCACGCAGTACTGTGAGGCAGGTGCCTCTAGAAGCGACGTCTGCTGGATTTTGATCTGTTGGGACATGATGCCACTGATTTGGTATGATGAGTTCTTGAATTTCTGCAACCCTGTTTGCTACAAACGTCTTCCATCGACTAGGATGACTTTTTATCCAGGCTAATGTGATCGTCGAATCACTCCACGCCCAAATACAGTTGATAGGGTTTATCAGGCATTCTTGAACACGATGCATCAGCCGTGCCAGTAGAAATGCTGCACATAATTCCAAACGTGGTAGCGATGTTGGCTTAATTGGTGCTACTCTTGTTTTAGCACATAAAAGGTTAATATTGATGCTCCCATCTGACCGAGTCGACCGCATGTAGATTGCTGCGGCAAATGCAACTTCTGAAGCATCGCAGAAGCCATGTAATTGAAGATTGGTATCTCTCTCAATAATGAACCTTGGCACCTTTACTTCTTCGATTAGGGGCAGTTCTTCTCGGAATTCGTTCCATTCTCGTTTAATTCGATCTGAAACTGGCTCATCCCAATTTGTTCCACTTAGCCACAGTTTTTGAATAATGATTTTTGCATGTATAATAATTGGTGCTATCCACCCAAGTGGATCGTACAAACGTGAAACCTCTGACAATATGTTGCGTTTTGTTGGTTGTGGTCCAGATTTATCTAACTTCCACAAATGATACGTGAATTCATCCTGTGAAGTGTTCCATTGTATACCTAGAGTTTTCACTGATTCAGTTGATGCAATATTAAATGACATAGATGTGGCATGCAAGTCTGATGGAATTTTCTCTAGGACTCGTTGTTCGTTGGCTGACCACTTGCGAAGCTCAAATCCTCCTTCTTTCAACATTGCGGCTAAATCCACACACAACTGTTGAGTACTTGTTATTGTGTGTTCACCTGTGACTACATCATCAACGTAGAAGTCCCTTTTAAGCACCTCTGCTGCCTGCGGGTATCGTGATTGTTCGTCAATGGCAATTTGTTGCAATGCTCTTATTGCCAAGTAAGGTCCTGATGCGGTTCCATATGTCACTGTATTTAATTGGTAGGCTTGTATTGGAAATTTTGGATTCGCTATCCAAAGAATACACTGAAAATGTCGGTCTTCTTCACGGACGTTCACCTGTCTGTACATTTTTTCAACGTCTGCCGAAACAGCATATCGATGTGAGCGAAATCGTAGAACGATGTCAAATATATCTGGCTGGAGCTTAGGTCCGACCATTAATGTATCATTGAATGAAACACCAGAAGACGTTTTGCATGATGCATCAAATACGACACGAAGCTTGGTTGTTGTGCTGTCATTCTTTATTACAAAGTGATGAGGCAAATAATTATTATTCTTGTCATGCTTCACCTTTGACATATGATTTAGTTCTTCATATTCTTCCATGAAACTCTGATATTGATTCTGAAGCTCTGTGCATGTCTGGAGTCTTCTTTCAACTGAAAGTAATCGTTTTGTAGCCACTTCGCATGAGTCACCTAATTCGATAACATTTTCTTTAAATGGTAGAGCAACCACATATCTTCCTTCTGAATTACGTGTATGAGTTGTAGTGAAATGTGTTTCACACTCTCTTTTTTCTTATGTTAAAAACACCTGTGGTTTTACTTCTTCAAGGTCCCAAAACCTTTGAATTTGCCTTGAAATATCAATGTTGCACAAATGAGTATTGACTATAATTTGAGATGCTAGAGTTTGATTGTTTGAATTAGTCAACTGTTGTACTTGACCTCCTACTACCCAGCCAAAATGAGTATCTTGAACACATGAGAGCTTATTTGATAATACATGCAATTTGTCCTTGATGACATGATAGTAATAATCACTGGCTATTAAAAGATCCACTGTATTGGGTTTGTCAAAATCTGGATCAGCTAATTTGTAGTTTGCCAGTTCTCTTTGCTCAATACTTATTACTGGTTGCTTTGGCAACAGTCCACTTATCTTATTAATGACGAGGGCATTTACTTTAATGGAAAAGTTCTCGACGCATGAATGCACAGTTATATTGACTGCACCTCGAACTGCACCTCGAGCTACACCACCTGAAACACTATTTATGCCTTCAATTGATGTGCTAACATGAACACGCTTTAGTCCAAGTCTTTGAACCACTGTCTCCGTCAACAATGACACCTCTGATGCACAATCAAGAATACCTCGACAAATGTGCAACGCACCACTTGAATCTTGAATTTTTACTTGTATTGTTGGCAGTAATACCTTTCTGTGATGTTGTTGTCCTGTGAGATGAGTGGCAACATAAGTAGTAGGCTCATCTTCTGAAGGATTCAGAGTCACTGAAGAGGCCATGCGAACATTCTCACTGGATTGATCGAAATGAAGTAATGTGTTATGATGTTTTCCACATTTACGACAAGTAGATTTCACCTTGCATTCCTTTGAAGAGTGCCCTGACTTTAAGCAATTATAACAAAGAGATTTGTCTTTCACAATTGATGTACGCTCATGGGCCTGTTTTCCCAAAAACACTTCACACTGGTAAATGAAATGATCTTTATCACATACAGGACAGGTGGCCTTTGATGTGCTGTGCACCCGTACACTTCGTGAATGAATCTTTGGTGGTACTGTTTTAGTTGTATTTCTAGCTACGACTGGTGCATTGTCAAGTATTTTACACTGATTAACAAGGAATTTCCGTATGTCTTCAAAGCTTGGATCACCATTTATTGTTGCACGACTGCGCTCCCACTCTCGATGGGTTGCTTTATCCAATCGGGATGTTAAAAGATGCACGAGTATCAGATCCCAGCTTTCAACAGGAGTTCCCAAGACCTTTAATGCACGCACTTGCTGTGCTGTTGTATTCAGTAACTGTCTGAGTTCTGAAGCAGTTTCATGTTGTACAACTGGTTGCCTGCATAATTTTTGTACATGGCTCATCTTAATTTTGTATGTGTCCTGAAAATGCTCTTTTAATAAGTTCCATGCTTCTTGATAATTTGCGTTTGTTGTTTTCACCGATTTAATCACTTCAGCTGCATCTCCTTTTAACACTCCTTTTAAATATTGTAATTTCTGAGCGTCACTGATTTGTGTATTTTCGTGTACCATGGAATTAAACAGATCCTGAAATTCCGTCCATTCCAAATAATCGCCAGAAAAACTTGGTAAATTTAGCCTTGGTAGCTTAATGTCCGCACGTATAAACGGATCTGATGCAGCACTTGTTTCAAGATTAGCTGTTGATGTAGCTCCTTGCAAATTTTCCAAGAGATCACTCAGGTCTGCAGCCGTAGTGAAATACTTGGATTCACATTCCTCGTAATCATTTTGATGTATTAATTGTTCATCTGCATTACTATGGATAATTAATTCAGTACTCACTTTGTCGTACTCCTTCCACGCCTCGTCCAATGATGCAATGCGACGTTTGATTTCATTACACGATGCACTCTGTGATGCTGTACTGCTCAAGTATCTATTAGCTCTTGTAATTTTTCCCTTTGCAATCCCACTTTGCTTTAGAAGGGTCTCCATAATTTGATGCCTTGTTTGTCTGACTGAATTGCACGTTCGAAAGGGGAGCAAGTGTTAAGATGGAGGGGGAGCTCTCACTTGTTGAATGCAACGCTCTCTCCGATCGTTATGGAATGCCACTCGCTTGTATCCGGCTCGAAGGACCAATAATGTTCGTACTAACCTAATGTAAGGTTTGCTTGTTGATATATGAACTTACTCACTTGATATGTTGATTGTGTACATGTTTTTAAGTGAATAAAATAAGTGAATACACAATTACATGAAGAGGCTGACGCCTTGAACTCGTAAGTTTTACTTTCGATTTTTGAATACACTCCTTAAAAGGTGATGCTCTCAAGAGCAAAACGGAAAAGTACATAAAGATATAAAATAAGAAATAAGAAACGGAATTTGAGTTACATGACTAAACACCCTCATATAAACAAGTCACAAGGGGTTAAGTCAGGGGAGCGTGGACACTATGGCATCAATTTTGCAGCTTAGCCCTCTAGCGGCCGCAAACGGAAACATAGATCTGCCGGACAATTTAAAAAATAAATTTGGTGAGTTGCTCTATATATTTGCAAAGTTTCGTGATGATATGTTAATTATTACGCCTACAATAAAATCATTAAGTCGGGACAATCATTTGTGGACACCCTGTATACTATAAAAAGCATAATATCCATCTTATGTTTTGTAATGTCCCACTGATAACAAGCCTTCAGGTCAGTTTGGACGGAAAAAGTTATCGTTTGGATAAAGTTAGCGCCTGTTGAAACGAAGCGTTTACAATTTGTCCAATAAGTTTGAATTCAATTGTTTGAAAGAAAAATCTAGTCACGGTGAAACTGACCCTACTTTCTTATTCATAACTAGCTGTTGCCCGCGAGTTCGTCTGCGTGAATGTTTAAAAATTCTATACCAGAACATAGTTAAAAAAGTTGCTAAGTACAGATATTAGTATATGTATAGGAACTTGAATGTAACCTTTGAATAATGGAATGTAAAACAAATTTTCTTTATTGACACCAAGGAACACCTATGTCGAAAGCGCGTTTTAATTTGCTTGTAGCACCATCTCATTTTTGTTTTGTGAACTAAAGTATACCTTGACTGCATACCAGCTTAAGAGATTTTAGCCTAGAACTCGTCTTCACGATAAATCATACACCATTTTTTAAGTTACACCAAAAACAATGCAACTGTGAAAACCGCGTTAATTATCGTGTAAGTTTTTGCGTGACGAGCTAACAACAAACATACAGACAGACAGATAAAAATTCTAAAAATGATTGTTTTGCTTTCTGTTAGTATTAGTAAAACCTGTTGCATAAGATTTTCTTAAATATTTTCTATGTACAGAGACCGGGTCGGCTACAGTTTTATTATAGGTATAGATGAATAAAGCTGGTTTAACAAGATACCATCAGTAAATTTCCATCTGCATAGACAAAAAGAATTTTGACTCCATACAACAAGGCTATATTAATAGTCCGTGTCCGTGAAGTCTCAAAACCCTTTTTATTTAAGAATAAAACTGTCAATGGAAATGAAAAATGGTACTTTTACCATACCACGGAGGTAGTCTATAGGAATCTCAACAGATCACTTATCGAATCCAGCTAATTTTCAAAAAATTATTCCTGTAATTTGCCCTGGTTTGTAGAGGAGAGCTCGAATATATTGGAAGAGTCATTTCCATAATTCACCGTAATGTTCGTATAGCCGAAAAGTTCGGATGTCGAAGTCAACCTTTCTGATCGAATAACCAACATTATCAGTCCCATCCAGAAAAATAATCTCATATCATTATGGAGCATCTAATATTGAAAGAATACAGTCCGAGAAAAATGAAAACCGCGATTCATTACTATAAAGAAAAGCTTTCCACTAGTCCAGGATCCAGGAATGATGAGGTGCACTCAATATGTAGTTTGTCTGCAACTGTTCTACCAAAATAACCCAGACTGTGGATAGTTATACTTACTGAGCCACTTAGATACGTTTACTATTTTAGTAGCATTGGAAACTGCAATGCAAGAACGGATTTTTTTAACGTTTCTCACGAAATCTCTTAGGTTGTCATGTTCCATCAAATTGTGTGCCTTTCCTGAATATTTTATTATTTGCTGTAGTTGCACCGTCCTGCCTCCATGGCTTCATGACATCGCTTCACTTGGTATGTTTAGTTTAGCTACAGTGCTTCGCATGGAAACATTATACAATTTATATATCAAGACTAGTCTAGTAAAGTTCAGGTTCACGTTGAAAATTTGCATTAAAATTAGCGATAACAAGACAGATCATCTGAGTTCTATATATTTATCTTTCCATGTAGTTTCCATGTTATTTCACTCTAAGAAAGACATCCCTCTTAAAATATGGAATATGAATTTGTGACACAGATTTTTAACCTTTCTCCAGTCTATTTTGGGAGTATTTGTTAATATCAAATAATGTTTGATTGACTTTCTATGAGTGTTACTTTTTAATTTCGAATACAGTATTAAATTGTACGTATTTGTTTTCTAATTTCATTTCTCTTTCCTTAGCTAGCCTTAGATTTGTTAATGTACTGAAATTTTTCAATGAGCTTATAGTCCCTATATATTAGGGTTATTTCATCAAGCTTAAAATTACGTCGAAAATTATTTCACCCTTTCATTTTCAAAATATGGTATTTTGGCTTCCATTTTGAAAACAAAAAGATGTGTGATTAGAACCATATAGTTTTTTTATGTAATCCAACAGCCCAACAGGAGAAAAGGTAGAAAATTAATCAGTTACGACCCACACGCCCAAAATAAAAACGCAAAAAGAAATTAAAAAGACGCCCGAAAACATCTTTATTGATAAAAATTGCTATTATTAAAAATCATATTTTAAAACATAATTTAATAGTTAGAGGATAATTTTTCAATGTTTCAAAAGGATTTATTTCGAGGTCTAAACTTCGGTTTCAATATTACTAGAATAAACTATCTTGAAAATCCTTCCTAATACTTACAATGTACGCAATTCTCTAACCCTTACTGAGTCCCTTTCTTCCATCCACACTGATGAGCACCTCTCCCTTATGTCCCTTGACATCACCAACTTATACAATAACATCCCTGTCACCCCCACCCTTTCTATCCTACAGCGTCTGTTAATTGCTGCGTCTTTCCCTAAACCCGATACTATTGACCTACTAACTATCCTCTCTGTAATTTCTTCGCAGAACTATTTCTCGTTTAACAACTCCTACTATTCCCAACCCACAGGGCTAGGAATGGGATTCTCACTCAGCAGTTTTCTATCTGAGGTATTTCTACAGCACCTGGAATTAACATACGTTATCCCCCTCCTTAATAATCCCTCTGTCATCGCGTATTTCCGATATGTCGATGACATCCTCGTCCTCTTTGACTCCCGATCCACTACCCCCACTAATATTGTTAACACTTTTAACTCCTTTTCCCCACATATCCAATTTACTTTTGAACTAGAAACTAACCGATCCATCCCTTTCCTCGATATCCTCATTACCAACAACCCCCACACTAACCGCCTCTCCTTTTCCGTCTTCCGTAAACCGACCACATCCTCCAACTTAATACACCATTCCTCCTCACATACACCGCGGCCCCCCACCCACAAACAAGCCTCATTAAGATTCCTAATTGACCGTGCCCTGAAGCTCCCCCTCAGCTCCCTATCCAGATCATCCGATCTCCGCATAATCCGGAACCTCGCCCATGCCAATGGATATTCGACCTCCATGTTCTCCCGTATTCTTCACCGCCGCAGACGGGCCCTCTTCTCCCCCTCCCCTCTTGTTTCGCCCCTTCCCAAGAAATGGACGTCCTTATTGTATCTGGGCCCTAATTTCTCCCAGCTCTCTAACTTCTTGTCGTCCCTCGGCCTTCGAATATCTTTTCGTACTCCTACACCATCAGCTCGCATCCTGAACCCACCCGCCGCCGTCACCACCGACAAATATTCCCAATCCGGAGTTTACCGCCTGAATTGTGCGTTTTGCGACAGATTCTATGTAGGATTATCGACCCGCAATTTTGCAGTACGATTCAAAGAACACATTGACTCGAGATCGTATTTCCTTCTATGCAAACCACCTCGAAGATTCCGGACACGCTTTAAAGACACAAGAAGATGTTATGTCTGTCTTACATATCTGCAATAGACCAGAAAAAACTGCTACCCTCGAAGCGATCGAAATATTCAAGGCCAAAAAGTCCTCCCCCCACCTGCTTCTCAATTGTCAAACAGACTTTAATGTGTATGCAATACTTAACTCTTTATCTAATCTATTATGATTCCTTTTTCTCGGTTTCTTTATTATGGTTTATGTTTTCTTTTGCATTTTGTTATTTCTTGCCTATTTATTTTATTTTCTGTAAATCCTCTTGTCCTCAGACAACTGGATAAGTTCTCTTTTCTGTAAATCCCTTTGTATATTTTATTTTTGTATAATTTATAAAATTAGCGTTTACACTCTTTTTATTCTATTGGCCATTATAATTCAAAAATCTGTGCTTATTCTATTTATCCTATTGGCAATTATTTCCTCTTTAATTCTTTTGTATCCTATTGGTTCATGTATTTGCATAATTTGTACCACTGTTCTGTATATAAAGGCTTGCATGCCTCTTGCTGTATATATCCTTGACAAAGCCGGGAATAAATGGCGAAACTAGTTGGAAGTCCTGATGTCCCTCTGTTATACTGTAAGGCCACCATCTGTTTAATCAATAGGAACAGTATTATGATCCACCCTTCCACCGATATTACTAGAATAAGTTTTAACTAAAAGAAATAATTAATTTTCTTTATTTTTACATTAGCTACAGGGTAACTTTGCACTTCTCCTAAAAAAAGATTCAACGTTGCCTAGCAGCTGTTCTAATAAAATATTTCCAAACAGTTTCGATTCTGCCGGACAGTCGGCACCACCTGTCAACTCATGTATTTGAGTTACTGATGTATCCGTCTGTTTGGATGTTCTTTGCTAAACATATCTGCGCTCCTTGAATTTTACTGGAAATTTTCTCAAGAAAAAGTTGTATTTTGCTATTATAAAACGTCTTAATTAGAAAGTGTCATATACTTATGCATAATAATTAGTTGTTGTTAAAATCATACTTATATAATTTTAATAAACCAATTACATATTATTATACAAACGATTGTAATTTGGTGAATATGTTCTCAGCAAAACGGGGGCTACTATGCACCACTTAAAAATTAGTGCAAAGTGACCCCGCAGTTTTTGTTTTTTTTACTACGTTTTTAAGGTTAATTAAGCTCAGTATCAAACTTATTGCGTTCAAAATAAATATTGCTACCAGATTACTGTTGTTTTAGCAGGATGGTAAGAGTCTACAAGCAGAGGGTAGGAGCTCGCCGATATGGAGATTACACCACTGAAACGTAGGAAGAATGCCTGGAATCGATAAGAAATGGAAAATTTACGCAGGGCAAAGCTGTAGAACATTTCAATGTACTTAGAAAAACAATAAACCATAAAATAAAACAACAACGTGTGTAAATATTTTCTTGCTGTAGTCATTGACATTTTCACACATTTTCATATTGTTAACAAAATAATACCAAATTTCATACCAAATTGTTATTATTACAATGTTAATTTCCTTTTTTTTTTTGCACTTTTGTAAATTTTGATTATTTTTTTTCCCCTTTGATACCTAAAAAATCTTCTTCCTGTCAGTTTCCTGTAGTGCTATATGGTAATACAATAAATTTTAATTGTGGATACATTGCCTCAAGATATTGTCATGCTTTAAAATAATTAGTAGTATATTAGTTGGTGCACTTAGCACCACTTTTAAAAAAATTAATAAAAATTTAAAAATGTTTGTTATGACTTTTTATGGCATTAGAAGTGTTTTCACATTGTCTTATAATATACCAATATCATTTTCAAAATTCATTTAACAAATTTGCTCTGCTTTCTTTTTCTTTAATAAACTCTCAAAAACGGTGCAAAGCAATCCCGTTTTACGGTATCGCTAATATTGAAATCAATCCCATATTATTTAATTTTATTTGTTAATATATACGGAGGAATAAGGTATTTCAATTTTTTTCTTTATATGATGGAGGAATAAGATATCTTTGTCATCTAATTATTTTCTAGTCATTCATTTGTATGTTGATTCCACTGATCACATCACAGTTATTTGATAAACGTGGCTCTAAATCATTATTAAGATCTTTCAGCTTCCATAACAATTACCATCCTCAGTCATTAATAAATTTCAATGTTACTTTCCTTTCTATCAGCTGAATAGGAAATATTCATCAATAGCAAGATATATAGTATCGTTATATTGTTTTTCTCTTCAGAAAATTTTTCGTGGTAGTTGTCACGTTTGTTTATCTAAAGCTTATAAAGCTTATTGTAGGAAATAAGCTTATTATCCTGAAATAGCTTTAAAATAACAATTGCCTTCATTAAATATACGAGTCAAAAAGCAGCGCCTGTTTAGAAATATTGCATCTATCGAATCCTCAATAAATATTCTTTGACAGTCAGTTCTCTGATAGTAAAATATTTATGAGATGTTTGTCTAATTTTTTGATATTTTTATATAAACATTCTTATATAAATTTTTTCTCATCCGACTAAAATTTAAACTGCTAGCCAACAGAGAAAGATTTTCTATTGTAAAATGTTCGTCAAGGAAATATTTCACGATCGATAAATGTGAAGGATTTTATGGAGAACGAGTTAAGTTTTAACTTGAATAAATCCTCTTAACAACCCGTGAACGGAATGATGTGTTAAATATAATTTCAAGGTGAAATTCTACTCTTCGCGTAGAAATTGATCACATTGATACCGTGGGAAAATAATTCCGTAAACACGAAAAAACATGATTAAAAGTTATCTTCGATATGATAAAATAAGCCCATTTTAAAATCAGCTGTTTGAAATATTTTATTTTAAATAATTTGAACGAAAACTCGGAGTTATTTAATATTACTGATGAGTTCTATTTTTCCCTTTTCAGAGACGTCTACGTATTTTTCATTCCAAGATGGAAACAAAAAAGGAAGTTGTTTGCCTCTTGTTATTTCATAATGCCCTTTAACAACTTCATAAAATAGAAACCACCTTCCTTTTATTTTTTTACGGTTAATCACACGAAACCGTCTCTTCACTCATCATTGGGTCTTTATTGGCTCCTATCAACCGATAGTTGGTTAAACCCGCCCATCTAATGAGCTATTGAGACCAATTTTCTGCTTTGCCTGGAGTTCCACTGGTTTCCTCATGCCGCTATTATCTTGGAAACCGTACTACAATTACTTCATTGGGGAGGAGGTGAACATTTCTTCTATTTCACGAACCGTTCCACCCACGCACTCCATCTGTATCTACTTCCAATCTACGTAATTACACAGAAGGAAATACAAATAATGGAATGAAAAAACAAGCCAAATGAGTGTTACTCAAGAGGAAACTTTTCATTTCAGTTGAAACAACAAACTTGTAACTTTACTTCATCTCCTGGGTTATCAAATGCATCTGAATATAAAGTTAAGCACAGACAGCTATTTTACTGCATGAAATGCTTCTCTTTTAATATTTATTTTAATTATGGATTTCGGCATTCCGGCTTCCTCCACTCAATCCAAATGCTTAAATAAGATGTATCGAATTTCTTTCTCTTCAAGATATGAACAATATAAGGAATAAACAGATTTATCTAGGATTATCTTACTGAAATAATTTGCTCCGAAGAAAATTTAGTGAAGGGTTAAAAGAGAAAAGATAGAGTTACCTCATCTAGGAAGAGCTTTAAGAAAAGGAATTTCTATCGAATAGAGATTTAACAAGAACGGAACTCCAACAAAAAAGCACGTAATTACTGCTAAATAAAAAAAAGCGTGTTTATTTCGAGTTTTGGTTAGTTTTAGGTCCTGTTTAACTGTCTAGAGTAACGGATACGATAAATAAAAACATAGTTAATGCGATAATGAAGAACACGTAAAAAGCGAAACTCACAATATCAGATACCATATATGATTCTAAAATTTATTTCTGTTTTCGCTGTGTGTTTAAAACTGTTGTGTATTCTACTCATAGTATAATTCAAAATAAGATTTTAAAATCCGCCTCTAAGTACTTTTAACAGCATGCGACCTCACTATCACTTAAGCTACATTTTTTCAAATTTGAAGAATTGAAAATAATTAAGAATGCCAAATATTATCAAAACGAACTCTCAATTGTCGACATAGCGATTAAAATCGGATAAAATGGAAACTCTTCCAGATACCGAAAAACAGAACGGATTACATATTCGTAGAGGGGAGGGGGTAATAACAACAGATAAACAAACGCACGGAAATACATACATCTACACACGCACACAGAAAGAGAAAGAAAGATTCGGTAATTAGTAAAACGTCTATTCATCATTCTACAGTAAAATAACTAATATGACTGCAGTATCATTTCCTGTACTGTCATGGTAACAAAGAGGTTTTGATAAGGTTTATAAACATGCCCAATTTTAAATATAGATTTCAAGTTAACTCAATGCATAGCTTAAAATTTTATATGAGTGATTATAAAATGATTTAATCAAGAAAGGAAAAAATGGCCTAACCATTGTACGTATTTTATAGTGGTTTTTATTATTTTAGAAAACTTAAAAAAAAATTCTCTTATACGTCGCTTTTCTACGCGATAAAAAATAGCACCAGCGTCCTCTAAGGAGTCCTGATATTTAGTGGATTTGCCTTGCTGATGAATTACCTCAAAAATACGATTAGACAACTTTGTGATTAATTCTCTGATTATGGATTGATCTAAGTTTTCCCAACCAATAATGATGGCGCATCTCAACTCATGAACATTTGTTTACTGTTGATTGTTTTTATGCACTTTCGTGACAATAACCTCCAAATGTTTTCACTGGGATTCAAATCCTAGTGACACATATCTGGCCATTTCATTACAGTAATGTTCTGTTCTTCAAACTACCGTGTTACGAAGATGTGATTTGTGGATTGGCGGAAATATCAATTGATCGCCTGCCAAGATTAATCCAAAATCAGGGAATATGCTTTATAACATTGGCAGGTAGCCTGCTGAATTGATTCGTCCAGTGAGAAGCTTAACATCACAATTTTTCTGGAAACCAATCGCTCCCCAGATCATTACAGATCCACCACCTAGTTGTCTTCTTGACAGAACTTGTGTTTCCTTTCGCAAATTATGAAATTAATATGAGAAGCCATCTGATCCGTCAAGGTTGAATTTTTTTTTCATCGGCGAAGATAAGATTCTTTCATTGCGAAGTCTACCCCATGTGCTCTCTCTAGCAAGTAGAAGTCTTGTCTTCTTGATGCCGTTTGGTTAGCGACGGCTTCCTCTTGCTGCGCTCCCGCAAAAGATGCGGACATTCTTGGATTACATGTAGAACATTTCGCAGATTCGTGTTGACCTGAAGACCATCTCGAATTCGATGCAGCTCTGAGAACGCGATGAGTTGTCCGTTGTTCAAGTGCGCGAGGTCGTCCAGAGCCCTTGTTAAGTTGCGTATTCTTCAGGATATCGCAATTACCGGTAATTGGAAATAACCTTTGGACTTCTCTTCAATGGACGCCCAATCCCACGAATCGAGATGTTTTCTTGTTTGAGGGCATCAATCTGACCTCTTTCGTACTCTGATAAAACAGAAGCTCGTCCAATGTTACTTGAATTGTTATTCACGTGAAATACTACAATTCTCACAAGTCAATGAATATTTCTAAATGGAAAAAAACGTTTTCACCTCCCCACTGAACAGTGGGACAAACGCAGCAAACACCTGGCCAGAATTATTTGCTTGAAAAAAATACACATTAAACGGTCATAACATACTTTATTTAAAATATGAAATAATTATCTTTTACAATTTTGCTTTAAGAAAATTATTTAAAGTTAAATTTTTCCGAATAAAGCAAATTGCGGTAACATTAATGAAAACCAAGGTTAAACAAAGCAAGATATAAATAATAAACATCTCTAAAACTATAAGTATTCGTGTAATTAACAATTATATGGTCAATTTTTTAAAAAAATTATTTTACCAAACTTTTCACGATAACCAAAACAAATGTATTTTGAATCGTGATAAAAAAGAGTTGTTTTTTTTTTCAAAATATTAAAAGAATTTACTGAAGCATTTTCTTTACTACACTTACAATGAAAAAAATCGAAGTTACAAAAAATGAATAAAATGAATGTTGTTTTGAACAAGCTAGACAGTAAATAATGACCGCCTGGGATTTAAATGATGTTTGCATATTGCACCAGGATAAGAATTAATAACCAGATAAAGTAATAATAGTAATAATCAAATGACTTTTTCTCTGGTTTCGACAGGTTTCACGAATTTTAACTGTCACTATCATTGTCGTCCACATCTGGTTAATTCAAAAGTTGCAAAACGTCTTTAGATAAATCTCTTCTTTTTGGAGGGCAGAGTTCGCAAGCTGGAAATCAGGGGATCTAGTGTCACAGGGAGGAGATTGAGTAGATCTTCATTGCACGCGGTTCTTGAGATTTTTCTAGTGTGACTTCTTCTAAAGCTTTTAAGATTTTTATTTCTTGCTTCTTGTGCCTCTTCTGAAAGCTGGTCTATCGAAACCATTGCTGCAGATAATATTGATGAACCATGAATGAAAATTTTGTGCAAACCTGCTGGCATATTGAACCAGGCATAATATTTCACATATAATCTGGCAGTCTCATAGGCAAAGTGATCATATTTATTAGGATTTATCTCGTAACCTTCTTCAGTCTTTCAAACAAATACCTTCATTTTGTGTACATTAGAAAGTCTTTGATGTCTTTCCGCGCGAAAGTTGAAGCGAAGCGCGTTCAAACTAAATTTGAAAATTTTATGCACGAAATTTGACACCAACATGCGGAAAAACGCACTTAACTTACAAAACTGCACAAAAACGTAGCTAAGTTTTTTAAAATTGTATTCTACGCAAAAAAATACAAATCTTTAACATAGAACAAAAATCTCTGCTGGAGTAAACAGAAGTTTTTTTGGAGCTCACAAACTGAAATAAGTAAAAAAATCATATAAAAAATCTATTACATAAAAGTAAAAATAATCATAGATTATTCATAGTACTCTTCTATGTTCGAAACAAAAGTAATAAAGACTACGTATTAAATTTTTTACAATTATTTTATTCATATGCGTGCTAAAGTTTTCAGCAGCACTTTTAAAAAGAAACATTTAAAAATTAATTAAAAAAATAAGCCAACAAAACATGACAAAATAAACATTAATAAAAAGATTGGGTATTTGGCTGTATAAATATGTCAAATTTTTGGTGCTAATTTTTTGTTACTGACTGTACATTGAGCAGTGGAATTAAAGAAGAACTATGTAAGTTTATAATAAATAAAGAAAAGGGGTTGTTTCAATTAATTAAGTTATCTTAGTAATTAATGGTTTCACAATTTTTCAAAATTAACTCAATTTATTTATGCAAATTCGTATAATATCAAAAGCGTAAAACTGATCTCAGATAAGTTCTTTTCAAGAAACTCAAATTATAAATTCAACAACACAAACACTTTTCTGGAGAAAATAGATAAAAGAAGCTGTGCAATTGGAGAGAAAAATTGCATTTTCACTTTGCACTTTCATTCTTCAATAGAATTAAGTTGGAATCCCAAGTTGATGTCTCAACGAGGCTGCGCAAGTCTGAAAATTTCCCGAATACGAAAAAGTAAAACTGGAAAAAGCATAAATTTTTAAAGAGAATACGTTCTTAAAATAAAAGCTATATCACCAATACGCAATTTTATAGTTGCAAAATAGAGTGTGGTCCGGAAGTCCCAGTACAGTCTTTTATTGCCAAAACCGACAGTAAATTAAACATCTGACTGCACGTATATGAATTGGATATGAGGACCTACATGACGAATCTGACTACCATCTTAAAATCCGTCAAACTGGATGAAAGTTATTTTTTTCAAATGGAAAGTGAGCCTTTACCATATAAAACAATACGGAAAATCCTCAGAAATCTATCCCATTTGTTAAATTTGACCTATCTGTGTTGGTTTAAAATCTGTCGTCACTGAAAGTTTGCCTATTTCACATCACATCGTTGCGTGCCTCAAAGAAACAGGGGATGTGAGTGATAAGCCAGATCGTGGTCGCCCCAAAACCGCTACTGACAGCAACAGCAACGACCCCGCGGCGAAACGTGGTGTCAGCCGTTCGTCCATTTCACGAATTCACAAAAATGGTATCCTTATCAAATGCAAGTGATGCAGAAACTATTTGAGATTGACCTACACCGAAATGTTCAATACGTGGGTATTAAGAAAGATCGATTATTTTATTGAAAATTTTGACATTTTCATTTTTTAAGAAGAAATTTTTCGGAAAATAATGGCTTTCATTATTAAGTCTTCAGTTTATCTTCACGGATATTTTCGTTATGCAACCGAGAAGCGATCTTTAATTAGTAAAATATTAATTCAAATACACAGAGTGCTTCAAAACTAGTGGGCATTATTTCAGGAATGAATTCCACATATGTAGACACACACATACGCACACGGTTTCCAACCAACAACAATTTCCTTCAACAACAAACCAAATATACACTTCGAGACAAAAATATGGAGATTTTTGAAAATTTAAAAGATTCATCTCAGATAAGTGCTATTAAAATAAAATAGAATTGTACTATGCATTACACAGCGATGTACATTTAATATACACTATCTTATTAACTACTCATAAAATTTTTTGAGTAATAACTAATTTTGTTGAACAAAAAACAAGCAAAACAACAACTGCATTGAAGTCAAAAGTTTGGAGATTTCATTATACTGAGACATAAGTTTGGAGATTTTGTTAAAAACGTTAACATTTGAAGTTTCTAGTAGCAGAAATTTAGCTATAGACCTCATCATTATGTAAATTAATCTAAGATGGGTTGATTGATTACAATTTAGGGATGTGCTGAATTTATTTTCTTAAATTTTCAATAAGCCTCCTACAAAACAGATCCCTCAATCTATTCATGACTTAATTATTAAGAAATGGCAAAAAAAAGAAAAACAAATTAAAATAGCAAAAGATCTCAACTTAACTACAAAATCTGTAAGCAAGATTATTGTAAAATATAAGAAAATTGGAAGTTGCACTGTGAAGCAAAGGTGCGGCAGAAAACGCATCACAAGTAAAGCCGAAGATAGACATCTAAGAGGTATTGTCAGAGAATATCACGCTTTCAAATGGCAAGAGAAATTACTACCAAATGGAATCCAATCAGCAAGAAAGAAGTTTCGGCAAAGATAACAACCCGGCGTTTGAAAGAGACAGGTTACTCTGTTCCTTCTGCAGCAAAAAAGCCTCTCCTAACTAAACGAACGAAGAAAAAGGACTTGAGTGCGCACGTGAACACTCAACATGGACTATAAAACAATAGCAAAAAGTCATATTCAGTAATGAATCTAGATTTAGCTACTGAATGATGATAAACAAAAAGTTGTGCGCAAGAAACAAGAAAAGCTGGGCTTTAGATGTGTACCATATAGAATCAAATTTCTACCAAGCATCTTAGCTTATGAAACAGTAAATGCATACTGGACCGGAAGTTAGCTTTTGTTAAAGGAAACTTCACCAGTTCCTATTACACGGAAATAATGGCTGATCATCTGATACCAGGTGCTGCTTTTTACTTTCCTGATGGTAACTTTATAATATACCTTGTCACAGAGCAAACGCGACACTGAACTGGTTGGAAGAACAAAATATTCACCTTCTAAAATGGCCAGGAAATAGTCCTGACCTTAAATCCTATAGAAACAATTTGGGGTAAAATGTAGCGAAACGTTACCATATGCAAAATTTTAACAAACAAGGATTTATTCACAACTGTATCCCATCTCTTGTGTGACATATCGAGAGATGATTGTCTCATAGACTCTATGAGACAATGTGTGCAAGCAGTTATTAATGTTAAAGGCGGCTGGACCAAATACTAAACAAAGAATCTCCAAACTTATGTCCCAGCATAGACAAATATCCAAACTTTTGGCTTCAATACTGTTTGTTTTTCTGTGTGTTTTGTTGAAAGAAATTCTTTGAAGTACTACATAAAATTTTTTGTGTATAGAGAAGAAACTAAGTAACGTTCAAATAAATCTTCGTATAATGCATGAATCAATTCCTTCTTTTTTAAAAGGAGTTTTTTCAGATGAACCTTTCATGTTTTTCAAAAATCTCCACATTTTTGTCTGGGAGTGTATATAGTGGCCTTTTACCTATGCTTTTCACTTTTGTTTCTCACTGATTAAGGAGTCAGAGCTTCGAAATGTACAAGGTTAGCGAGAATGAAGTGAGAGCTGTACTGCGTTCTACTGCTCCAAATGAGACAAAATTTGTACTACAGATAATTCAAATGATGCACTTGCCATTTATTAAATAAAAAATTTAGGTACCCAAATTCACCAATAGATGGCATTGCAAAACGAATTGTATTCATTTGCGTATATTGAACAAGTGAAACACCATTCGCGTTATAGCGTGTGCTCATTGATATTCTTGATTGGATGAGATGACCTGCATTCGCGCGCCATCTTCCGGATTTCCAGGAGACTCACTACGTTCATCTATGGAAAATACAGTTTTGCGATTAGAGCACATTGTTCAAAATGAAGAGGGACACATTGAGCAGTTTTAGTTGTACATATTAAACATTTATATGTGTAAGCATATTCAACTTTTATATGTATGCTCCAGCGCCACCTATCGATGGAGTTTTGTACTATTTTTTTTAATTTAATAAATGACAAGTGCATCATTTGAATTATCTGTTGTACAAATTTTGTCTCATTTGGAGCAGTAGAACCAACGATAAGAAATGAGTAGATCGCTCATGAGCTGCTTTCAGCGTCACCAACGCGTCCCCATTTGAAAGCCTGTCGGCCATTGCTTTGGTTGGCAAAAAAATGGACTTCATCGTATGTTTACGTTTGAAGTTTGCGTAGATAAAACACAGTAAACTCAATGCCGATTTCTTGTCTAGCTTTAAATTGTAGTAATAGATATATTAAAGATTCACCACTGACCTTTCACAGGTGTGTTTTTATCTTTCTGCGTCTTAAGGCCGGTTTCCATTTAGCGTCGGTTCGGCGTCGGTCACGCGTCGTTTCAAGATCTGGCATGGCTAGATTTTTAGGCGTCTTTTTCAGGCATCTTTTTGATCTAGCCAATCAGGTGCGATCTACTTCGCTATGGATTCTGGGTAGATGGAGAATCATGGCTGCCGTAGCTGCTGTTCGCCGACACGGGTTCTCGCGACTTTTCCCTCGTGAATTTATTAATAAACAGGTTATAAAAATTTGGTGAATCATTTACTTATTAGGTAAAAATGATATAGTAATAAATTCAAAGTGTGAACTTGACCGGAGTGGTTGATATCTTCTTTTTCCATCACCTTGAGAGAGCGACAATTGTTTGCAGTGACTCGACCAATCAGATCAGACCAGATTCAGGATAACAGTTGAAAGTCGCTAAATGGAAAACGACTGCGCTCGCGTGCTAATCAGGGCGCGTCTCACAGGCGACGATTGCAAAAAAGGACGCCGAAGCAAAAAGGACGCCGACGCTGAACCGACGCTAAATGGAAACCAGCCTTTAGAATGTTTTTCTCATGTAAAAAATCCCGGTCATCTTTTATATTGTGGTTGTTGATCCATAAAAGATGTCGATATTCAGTGATACCAGAATGATTGTTTAGAGGTATTTATGAAATTATATACCGCATTTATTAAAAAGCATCTAAATTTGGGAGAGGTCGCTTAAGAAATTTCAGACTACAAGCACGATATTGGTGAGGGAGGGGGTGCTTTCTCAGCTGGCGACAAAGCGGATATATAGTAATGGCGCTTTGGCTGGCGATGTTGTTCTGCTAACCACAGTAATGGCGCCTACACTAACAATAGAGATTAGTTCCACTTTTCGCCATCTTCAAATTGCCCCAAAGATGGCGGCCATATAAGCGATCTGCTCATTTCATATCGTTGAGTGGAACGCACTGTAGAGCTCTCTGAAGTGGGAAAATTATTTCTCGCTAACCCTGTACATAAGAATTTTTTTTATACACTGATTGAGCATATTATTATGACTACCTGACATGTTTATGCAAATGCGCGCACAGACGTCGCCACAATGTTGCTAGCGGGCCAGACCAATATAAAAAGGGAAGCTGAGTGTCGTCGACAACAGTAGACGTGTTCCATTCTTCAACTATAGGTAAACGACGCGATTTAACAGCCTTCGAACGCGGGATGATTGTAGGTGCTCGGAGCTATGGAGCGAGTATCAGCGAAACAGCAGCATTTGTGGGGTGCTCAAGAGCAGCCGTCGTTAAAGTATTTAAAGACTGGACGGATAGCTGGAAGACAGGGTCTGAACGTTCGCGTTGTGGCCGCCCGCGGATGGTTGATGATCGGACAGAACGGAGACTGTCATGACTGGTAAAGGATAACAGAAGGGCAACTGTGCATCAAATCACTGCAGAACTTAATCAGGGGTCCTCCAAAACGGTCTCTGAATGCACTGTCCGCCGCACACTGCATCGCATGGGATACGGAAGCCGAAGACCTGTCCGCACACCTTTGCTGTCTGCAGCCAACAAGCGGAAACGACTCCAATTCGCTCAGGAGCACAAGGACTGGACTATCGAGCAGTGGAAACAAATCATGTGGTCTGACGAGTCACGATTCCAGTTACATCATGCAGACGGCCACGTGAGAATCTGGCGGAAACAGCACGAAAGCATGGACCCCGCATGCATAAGTACAACCCTTCAGGCCGGTGCGGGCAGTGTGATGGTCTGGGGAATGCTTTCCTGGCATGCGTTGGGTCCGTTAATACGTGTCGTGTTGAACAACGTCTGGATGGCACAGCATACCTCCGTATCGTCGCCGATCAAGTCCACCCTGTCATATTGATGGCGTACCCCAATGGAGATGGCTACTTCCAGCAAGACAATGCAGGCCCGTAGTCAAGGAAGGGGGGTCGAGGGAGGTCGACGACCAACCCATTATGGAAAAAGGTCCGCCTCCCAAATATGGAAAAAAGTCCGACTCAGTGGAATTTTTGAAAAAAGGTCCGGAATTTTTGACAATCGGGCCCCCCCCCCCCCCCCAAGATAACGTCCTGGCTACGGCCCTGCAATGCGCCATGCCACAGAGCTCGTATTGTGCAGGAGTGGTTCCAGGAACATGAGGAGGACTTTACCTTACTTCGGTGGTCCCCACAATCCCCGGATCTCATTCCAGTTGAGCATTTGTGGGACGAAGTCGAACGATCCATCAGACGGCTGGATCCACCACCGTCCCAATCTAGCAAACTAGACAGTGCTATCCATCAGGCATGGTGTCAGATTCCTCCCACCACCTTCCAACATCTCGTGAAATCAATGCCACGAAGAATCACCGCAGTATTAAAGGCATTTCATCACTTTCATTAGACAAAGATTAACTATTTTATTTTCTCCACTTATCGTACCACTTCTGCAACTTATAAAGTCCGACAGTGGTAGGAGATGGCATTAATAATTTCTCAGTCTAGCTCTGTAGCGCGCCAATAGATGATAAGGCAGCGTATTAAAATGGTGTTTACACCGGTAGTTGTTAAAATGGTGTTATTGTGATCACCTGCGTGTGCTAGTCTGCGACATCAAGTAGGAACAAAGAGTCCAGTGTTGGAAAAAGTCTTGGGTCTACAGATACGACCCTGATACACTACCTTGCCAAAAGTCATGGGAAATACCTATTTTACATATAAATAATACCAATTATATACCGGAGATAACCTCCAAACACAGGTACTAATTTTTCGATTGAAAAATGGAAGGAAAATTCTGCGACCTGGATTCGAACCAGGAACCTCGACTGTCATGCTCGACATCTCTACCAATTGGGCTATCTCAGACAGCCTGGCCGTCACATGGTGTCTTAAAGACAACCAAGATCATCAAACTCTCTGATGGTTGGATAGGAGAAATTCTCGATCTGTGAGCCAGGTGCCCGCTAGATTTATATTCTGCAGAATTCTCCCTTTTCCCGAGCCGGCCAGGTGGCCGAGAGGGCTGGGGCGTAGGGTTTCTAGTTCTCGAGTCCACCTGGCCGTGGGTTCGAATCCCGCCGTGTGCATGGATGTTTGTGTTTGTCCCGAGCTGCGTACAGATATAACTTGTGCAAAAGGCGCAAAATGACCTTGTAGTCGACGCCTAAATTTCAAGAACCCCCCCCCCCCCCTTTTCCCGAAATGATGACTTTGAGGCCGCACTCCAAAGTTGCAGGAACGCTGGGGTCGAGCATTGCTACACAAGATGACTATTTTGAAGAATATGGTGTTATGCAGTGCGAGGCATAATGATAGAGCCAGTCAGAAATGTACTTTAAAGACAAATAATCTTTATGACTGTTAAATATAAGGAAGATCACAAGAGTTGCAACAACTAATTAGGCAACTTTATACATTATTAAGACACAAAATATAAAGATTAGTTAAACAAATCAAGATTGAAGCTGTTTCCGCCTGGGTCTAAACGATAGAGCCTTTATGTTTTGTCACAAATTTAATCTTAATAGTTAACCTTTTGCAAAAAACGCGTTTAAACATTGTTTTTACGAGTCCTTGCAATGTTTCTAACGAATTTTTTCCATTCCTCTTGAATCGCAGTTTTCAGTTCTGCAACAGTGGTGTACTATTTACCCTTACCATACACTTACCAGAATTGCCCAGACATTCTCGATAGGCTTCAGGTCTTGAGAATACGATGGCCAATTCATAATACAAACTCTATTATCAAAAGCCATTTCTATGTAGAGTTTGCTGTATGAACTAGTGTAATGTCTTATTGGAATTGGAAATGCTCCCATCCAGGTGTTCTGCTATAGGCAAAAGATGATCAGTCAGCTGCAGTCATAAATACGATGTCCGCCTTTCCATTTCAGCTGAACCCAGCCCAAGCCAGTACTGGCCCTCCTCCTTGTTGTCGAGTTGAGAACGGTTCTTCATCTTTCCGGACGTCATGCCAGTAGCACTTCCAACCGTCAGGGTCGCCCAATTTGTGGTGGACTTGTGGTTGAGTTGCTAAGCATTTTCACAACAGTTCGTTTTTGTCGAAGCGTTATAAAAGGTGGTCGACCTGAAGATCTCTTCTTGCCATACGACTTTGGGACTGCAAGCTAATTGTCTATCATATGATGAGAACGCTTTAGGCGACGTGCCACTTCTCTGTTTGACAAAGCAGCTTCATGGAATTCTTTAATTTGTCCCTTCTCAAACTCTGACAATGGTTTAACACGGCCCGTGATGTTAATTTGAAGGAAGAACATGATTTTATCTTTACAACCATATAGATTATGTTCAACTTCTGAAAATTAAATTTGCTACTACTATTAGGTGGCTCATTATTTTCGTGAACTTAATGTAACAATTGCTGTACTGGCTCTATCATTTTGACCCAGTAGCAAACACATTTAATGCTTGATTGGTTTAATTAATCATTATACACGGTGGGCCATAAGTCACTTACCACCCCTTGCACAATTCGTGTTTGTGGAAATTGACCGACAACCACCATGTGGGGACATATTAGGCCTAGGGGGAAGTCATATGGTGCAGGTAACCAGGACGACGGCCATCTTGGATGCACCGTAGGGCTATAAAAGGGAAGGGGGGTCATGGGGCACAAGATTTCGGGCTGGATTTTCCCAAGGAAAACAATGGCGCAGTTCGTTTGTAGATATCTTAATTCGTTCAACAGTTACAGGCATTCCAAATGGCGATTCTCACTGTTACATATGGTGTTCCACGTGGTCTACGTGAACCCTTAGCAGAGTGTCCGGTGAGATTTCCGCACAGGCTGCATAGTTCCATTGTTGCAGGTGTCCAAGATTCCAGATCTTCTCGGCGTAGACCTTGGCCTTGAGATGATCCCACAGATAAAAATCCAAGGGAGTCAAATCGGGTGAACGTGCTGGCCCTTGCACTCCTCTGTCCCAATGCCCTAATCAACTCTGTCCTCCCCTCTGTGGTTAGTGGGCATGCTTTAGCACCTGCAGCAAAGGGTAAATAACATTTGGAATGCCTGAGTAAGGTAAGAATGGATTATACTTTGTATGGCCAATGTACCACGAAACAAAAACGCACAAAAGGCTGATGTTGAAGATGCAAATATTTGATATTTGAAGAACGCTGTAATAAATGGAGCGTTTCATCATATGGTATTAAATTATCGGGTTTTGGCATTTTCACATATCTCACATTTAATTAAACATCCATCAAAGTTCTTTTACAAATTGCAATGTTTTACCTTAACTGATTTCAAAACGTTTAATCGATACCACAGATTCTGTTGCTTTGCAGTTTCGTGTTCGCAGTCTTGACTTCCGATTTCGGTGTCGTATCTTTAGTACAGACTTTGTTTAATTGCCATCCCGGGTCTTCAAATTTTGCAGGACGCAACTTTCACGAGTGTTTTCATATACAGAGAGTTCTTTGGTATGTTCAGCCCGTTTTCGAGACATCTGACCTTATGTTAGTAAGAACTTATTCTGAATGTCTTTGATGGCCCGCGTGGCTCTTTGAGTTTATATTCATATCTCGGAAATGTCAATCGTCCTTTCTATTCAATCGCACTGTTGTTCGATCCAGCCATATCTTCCTTTCTTACTTATTTTAGTTGAGTCCCAAGTCTTCTTTTTACTTACCTTCTTTTTTCAATTACTTTCAATTGTTATTCGGAAATATTTACAAAAATTATGGCATTCGAAAATAATATCCCCAGCATGTGTGTAGAGTCGGTGTATCAGGCCTTCTCTCTAGAAGGTGTTGGTAGGGGGCGCTAAGAGATTTTTATTCAAATATCGAATTTTTCCCACAAAATATTTTATCTAAAATTATTTTTCATGCATCTCTATGGAGTTTTGTTTGCGTGACGTCATAGTTTGTTTTGCCGTTGTCAACGAAAAAGACAGGCGGGGCACTCAAAAGTCACATGACCATAGTAATCTGAGCACCAATCCAACTTTCATTGTCTCCATCTTGGATTTTAACAATCAGTGTTTTTTTGTTTATTGGAAACAATGAAGTTTGGATTGTTTCTCAGACTACTGAGGACTGGTGATTTTTGAGTGCCCAGGCGTAACCACCAAGAGAGAAAGCCTCCGCAATGAAACGTAATACATTGTTACATCATCATAGATAGGGCATTGTTATTCGTGTTTCTACCAATAATAAGTCATAAATTCGCCCTATCTACAGGGTGATTCAGTCAATTTCTGACCATTTCACTCGAATGACGTGCACTAGGGATAAACAATTGAAAGAAATACGAGCGCCATATCGAATTTCTAAATAGTTGGAGTTTGTATTGCTGCAACGGCGCTGCATGAAAATCGTATTGTTGAAAAACGGCGCCCGCTTTATCAACAGAGCAGAAATGCAAGGTTGTCGAATGGTATTTCGAGACAAAATCACCTGTAACCGTGCAAAGAAAGTTCCGGAAGGAGTATAAGTGTCGAGACGCACCAGGCAGGCAAGCAATCATGGATTTTGTCAAGCAATTTAGTGCCACTGGATGTGTTAAAGGCAAGAAAAAAAGCGGAAGCGAAGCTCGTGTTCGAACGGCCGAAGTTGTCGAAAATGTTCGCACAAGGTTGGTCGATTCCCCTACCAAAAAATCTGTTCGCCGCCTATCCATTGAAGAAGGGCTGTCGTATTCCACGACGTGGCGAATTTTGAGAAAGGATTTACACCTGTTCCCGTATAAGATCCATGTTTATCAGGAGTTAACAGACACTGGAAGACAGAAGCGACAACAATTTGCGATGGAGTTTGGAGCAGAAATGGAAGCCAATCAGGACATTGTGGACAACCTGTGGGTGTCAGATGAGGCCTTCTTCCATCTGTCAAGTGACGTTAATAAACACAACGTTCGTTTCTGGGGTTCCCAGCACCCTCATGAGATCCATAAGTCACCTCTTCATCCGCGAAATGTTATGGCTTGGTGCGCGATTTCCAAAAGAAGCATCATTGGTCCGTTCTTTTAACATGATAATGTTTTAAGGCTGGACATCTATCTACAAAAAACGTGATGCGAAAACCGACACCAAAAAGTGTTACGGAAACAGTTTTCTATTGTTGATGCACGTTTAACCATTGCTGTCTGAGCAACAGTTTTTATTAGCACACTAATAGAGGTAGCCGGCGTACTGAGCACATCGGTTGGGGTCTGCGCGTGCTATAAACGTTAATAAGATGGTGCGCGTGGAGGATGCACGTGAATGACGATTATTGAAAGGGCAGAACGGTCTCTAAATCAAAAGAATTTTATTATTCGTACGGAGCTTATTATTTACTAGTATTAAAGCCCGTCATACGACGGTGCCACAACAGGCGAATCTGTAAATTCGATTTTAATTGTAAATTTCGCCTGTGAAAGGACTGTGATAACTGACAGGACTGCCAATAATAAGTAAAAATGTTTACTTAATTTTCAAACCTGCGTTTTCGTTAAGGTCGCGGGGCAGCGCTCGAGATTTTCCGCCATCAGGTGGATGTCCTCAATGGTAATATCCAAGCGACTCGAACCTGGATGATCAATGTAATCTAGCCACATAGTTCTAGACCGACCCCTTGGTTTCTTATCAGACATACTTCTCTTCTTCCGCGGCCTTCACGGTCACCTGACCTATCAATTTTTATTCTTAGGCTTACGACCAAGTTCATGTTTATGCCCCCCCCCCCCCCCCAACCGCCGACTTGGAAAATAGCAACTGTCTAAGAAGACGGTTTTGCGGCATTCGTACATGTGGCCAAACCAATGCAACTGAGGCTTCTCAATGCTGAGAAGTAGCAGTTCACCAGCTAAAGACTGCCTTATTGTGTTGCTGAACACTATCTAGTAGGGAACATCTGTCCTACCTCTCAGAATCTCATTTCGGCGTTATTTCGGTCATTACCTAAGACTTATGACCATAGAAGGGAATGAGGACAAAGATTTGAAAATAGACAGCTTGGGTTTCTTTCTTAGCTAAAGTTTTTTTTATAACTGATCACCACAGTTCGTGTCAGACATACATTGCTGCACCGATCCGAGCATCCAATAAATAATGTTATTTCTTTTTATTTTATTCGAAAGCCCGGCGTACGATGGTTACTGCAATACTGGAAACTGCAAGTTCGATTCCATTTTTAAAAAATTTCATCTGTGACAGGATTGTGATAATTGGCAGGACTGCGATAATTAACAGTATTGCGAATAGTAAAAAAAGTCACTGTCAACATGAGAGCGATACTAACACAACGTGTCCTATTACAATGGGACAAAGTCACTACTGTCAATTTGACAGGTAAAACCTAACCACAAAAACGCATTTACATCTGTTAGATGTAAACTTTGCTCTTCAGTGAAAATGACTCGTCGGGCTCTTTTTTTTTTTTACCTCCCTCATTGCTCTATTTCCTCGGCAGACCATTTTTGGGGGGCACGATCACTATATTTTAAAACTAAAAAAATTAATTATACACATATAATGAATATAAAAAAATGAGAAAAAATATTATGTACATTTAATTTTTTTCGATTTGATTTTTTATTTTTCTAATTTATGAATTTTTCTTTTTCAATTAACTCATTCAACTGTAAAATTATTCCTATATAACGAATATCGCAAAATGTAAAAACTAATGTTACGTACTTGTGACTTGAATTATTAATCAATTTCAAAATTTTATTTGAATGTTATTATTTATTATTAAAATTAAAAAAATAAGAATCATATATATGTACTGAATTTCGTAATTTAGAATAGCTAAATTACTTACTTAGGATTTAATTTGATTTATTGATTTATTTTAGTGTGCTATTTTTTAAATGTCAATAGATATATATAGTTAAATCTATGACGACAATATATTTCTGAACCGTAGCCTATGAAAAATATAAGATTTTTTTTATTAGTCTTTTTCGTCGGCTGCGATTTTTGGATTTTAACAATCAGTGTTTTTCATTTGTTGAAAACAATGAAACTTGTATTGTTGCTCGTCACTATGGAAACGGGCACGGAGCAGGAGGATTTAGCATTTTATATATAAGATTACGATAACTTGAAAACTAATTAACTTTTTTACACTCCGTTTTCACCAATCCATTACTATGGGACAGAGCACGAACAAGTACGAACGTGATATAGCCAGAATAGATACGTGCTCTAATGGTACCATTATGATACCCCCTTAACAATTTCCTATAACCAGATATGGCATGTAATATATCATACAAATCGTCACGACGTCTCATGAACGAATATATATTGATAGCAGATATTGGTCTAGTGGCACGTGCACGTGTATTTCTCATGAATGAATATAACGCATAAACAACGATAGTGTGAATTGTTTTGTAGTATGTGTTTTAATGGTACCAAATGGTACTGTTTAAACTTTCCATGCTAAGATATGGCATATAATATATCAAACAACTCGTAATAACGTATCACGAGGGCATATAACGAGTAAATAATGACAGTGGGAATTGGTTAAGTAGCACGTGCCCTAATGGTACTATTGGAACTTTCAATGCTAAGATATGGCATGTAATATATCAAACAACTTGTAACAAGGTGTTATGAGTGAATATAACGAGTAAATAATATAGTGGGAATTAATTTAGTAGTACGTGCCCTAATGGTACCATATCGTACCATATGTACTGTTGGAACTTTCAATGCTAAAATATCATGTAATATATCAAACAACTCGTAACAACGTGTCATGAGTGAATATAACAAGTAAATAATGATACTGACAGTTCGTTTAGTAACACGTGTTCTAATGGTACCATTTGATACCATTAGTTACTGTCTGAACTTTTAATGCTAAGATATGGCATGTCGTATATCAAGCAACTCGTAACAACGTGTTTTGAGTGAATATAACGCGTAAATAATGATAGTCGGATTTGTTTAGTAGTACATGTTTTAATCGTGCTAAGATATGGCCTTTGGAAACTGTCAGTGCTAAGATATGGTGTGTAATATATCAACCAACTCCTTACGAGTTGTTAGACCTATTGTTATCCATAGCTTATTTGTATCAAGAGCATATTGCTGTTAGGCTTAATAGTATCTAAAACTAAATGCTGTGAGACATATTGCTAATTAGTAGTAGTTAATCTCTTGCTTCAATAGTAGATGGTAACATAGAAACACTTTAGCAATTGAATATGAAAAAATAATATATGCTTGCACATAATGCTTCACCAATTGAGGCTCACTTCGTTTAACATAATGTGGGAATGCCTACAAATTAAAAAAAATTTATTTGTTCAAATATATAAAGAATAACTTCACTCTCCATTTAACCTTTTAGTTCTTCAAGTTTATTTGTTTAAATTCTCTCTATACATTTGTTTACATAAATAGTAATTTACAATTTAGTTTTCATATTTATATATTTTTTTCTAAAGTGTTTTAAAATTCTCTCTATAAAACGAAAATGTGCTCCCTTTATCCGCTTTGGCGGTAAAATCATTCTTGTTTAAATGTTTACTACAGAGTTATTATGAAATATATTAATGTGTGGCAAGAGATAGCGCAACTATACTTCGCTCTCTTACCTAGCCATGTAATGACCTACTGTTTTGTTTTCAGCGTTTTGAATGAAGACTAATGAATCCTTGTGTATTGGAATAAACTCATTTCCATTACAATAAATATATTTTATATTTCACAATTTAATTCATAATTTATTTATTATTTTAAAACATTTAGATCTTTTGATGGTTTTTGAAGTCTTCAACTTATGTATAATTTCTATGTACTTTGAAGAACTTAATTTATTTCTACAAATTCCTTCCTCTCTTAGTTCCTCTCTATAGTTAAGAATAACTTTCCGGCTAAAAAGAGCGTTAAGGGTGATGCAATAATTTTAATTTTTCGTCATACAAAATACACTCTTGTTAAGATTTTAGATACTGCAAAAAGCTTGCACGTGCCGTGTTTGTTGTTCCGCATTCGATTGTGAGCACAGACGCGAGTAAGGAGAGGAACCTTCAGTATAGACACTATGTTTACTCGACATTTCGAGAGACTCGATACTCGTGCTTATATTTCATTCTTCAGTTATTCTAAGCCCTTATTCAGTATTACCGATGTACATGATTCTGTAGACTCGTCCATTGATAAATAAATTAAAGGTTTATGTACTGTATAAAATATTTATTTATTTGTTGCATCTAAAAACATTATCATGATTCAATGTTTCGGGTTGCAGATTCGAAACTAAGTTATCTTTTTTTGAGGGCACCGTAACGTCAAAGGCTTACCTTAACATGTTGGAAACCTTCTTCATCCCCGAGCTGCGAAGGAGGCGTATACCGCTTCGACATCAATGGTTTCAACAGGATGGGGCTAGGCCTCACACCACTAATGAAGTGCTAGACTTTCTCAATCAGAAATTCGGAAATCGTGTCATTTCAAACAGGTTTCCAGATCGATTCGGGGGTGGCTTTTTTTGGCCCCCTACGAGTCCTGACCTAACCCATGTGATTTTTATCTCTGGGGGGTTCCTTAAAGACAGTGTGTTCACTACAGCACCAAGAACCCTAGACCAGCTGCGACAAAGCATCGTCGACTGCTGCACCCTTGTGGATGCAGAAATCCTGGATAGAGTTATGAACAACTTCACCATTGTCACAAAGCATTGTGAGCAGCGGTGAGCGCGTTCATAGTTTTCTCCAAAATAAAGCGTCTGCTTCCAGCGTGCAGCCTCAGGCGCCATCTATTGCCAGCGATAGTTCTATTAATAACGTTAATATTATTAATAATGTTTCTTCGCGTAAGAGAGGCAATAGATGGCGGGGCAAAAAGTCCACTTGTAGGTGCGATGTTAGTTCGCGGAAAAAGAGGTGTTTAGCGAGAGAGAGGGGGCGTGGCTGGAGATCGAGGAGAGTGCACGAGTCAGCCGACCGGGTAGGACATGGAGTTCGAGCTCCTGATGAATACCCGAGGACAGTGAACTAGATGGCAAGCGAGTGTTCCGTAGAGCTAGATGTTTCCTCGCTGTGGAAAAGTAGAAGAGTGGTCAACAAGTCTAGTGCCAGGAACAGCATTCCTCGTACCGAGGGAAACCTGCATTCAACAGGAGTTTCATCGCAAGGTGTGCGAGTGAGTGCGACTAATGATATTTCTCGTTGTATAGTTGTGGAAGCAGCAGAGTTCGACCGGCCGGCGCGAGCACCCTTCGTGGTAACGAACGTAGAAGAGAGAGAAGCTCGTCCGGGGTTCGACTTGAATGCTGAGACAGACTTCCAGCTAACTATAGAGGAATCCTCTTGGTATTGTTCACTGGCGGCTAATTTTCGGGATCATTTCTTCTGGCAGCTATACGTCACTCCACAGCCCTTCGTCGAGGGCAATCTGGTTTTGGTCGTCGGCCTACCTGTTCCCTCGTTACAACGTCAGGCAGCGTGGGACAGCGGAGCTTTGGACCCGGATTCAGGTGTGTGGTTCCTGATAGCCCCGTGGGGCTTAGAGGCATATCTCATTCAAGATTTGGGCGCCTTCTTTGATTATCAGAGGTAAGCTGACTCTTGTGCATAATTCTGTTACTCTCTCTCTCACGCCACTTATAATATATTCCGCCGCGTCCTCTCACGCTGCGTTATTTTGTTTAACACAAAGGCTTATGCATTTTGTTAAGTCATCTTCTTTTCTTTTCGTTGCAGGTCCAGCATCAGCTGGCCTCTCACCAAACGCAGTGCGTAGCTGCTTACTTTTGGAGTTTTTGGGCCGTTCCCTAATGCGACTTGTCAGAACATTAGAGCTAAAGTCAGGAATACTTTTGTGACGTAATTTTTCTCATACAGTCGACGGTTTGCGCACAAAGTGCGTCCTGTGCCGTTTTATTTATTGCGGCTCTCATAACTTTCATCTCACGTATTTGTGGATGTTAAGCCGTCTTTTGCGGCTCTTGTTATTTTATTAGTCAGTGTTTAGTCACTAGAATTTTTGTGAATCGTCTTTCTAGGACGTAATTTCAGATCTTGTAAAAGGAGCACTTAAAGCCCCTTCACGTGAGCAATTCCTCGTGTTAGAGGATGCTCTCGGAATTCCTCCTGGAGTTCTTCATTTTTGCAAAATGCTAAAACGCATTTACATTATTTTTCATTTATTTTTGTATTGTTGTTGGTGTGAATAAAATTAATATGTCTACAATGCTGTTATTTACTTTGCTAGCTTTCACATAATTTTCCATTGCGCTATAAGTTTACACGTGACAACCATTCGGCTGCGAGCAGATCAAAACGTTCTTGGTGGCTACATTGAGCATATCATCAAGACTTTTCCACGGGAATAAAAACTCCGAACTGCCTAAAATATCATACTGAAATGCTAAGTTTGTAAACAGTAATGGGTCAATAAATCATAGTACTGAAATGGTCAGAAATTGACTGAATCACCCTGTATGATGATCTATCAATGTATTAAGTTTCATTGCGGAGGCCTTCTCTCTCGATGGTTGCGGCCCAGGCAACACCTCATAGAAAGAAAGCCAAACAATTGAAACATCATACATTGTTGCGTCATCATATTTCGACCATTGTTAATCGTATTCTACCAATAATAAACCTTAAATTTGGTCAACTTATGATCTAACAACGAGGTCAACGAGATAACAAGGGCTGGAAGCGAAAAAGTCACCTGACCAACTGGGTGCTAGCAACAATCCAACCTTCATTGTTTCCAACAAAAGGAAAACACTGATTGTTAATATCCAAGATGGAGACAGGCCTTGTTATCTCGTAGGCCTCGATGTAACAATGTATGACGTTTCAGTTGCTTGGCTTTCTTTCTAGAAGGTATTGGCCGAGGCCTGTCTTTCTCGTTGGCTACGTTGTTTTGGCAATTTGATAGTTTCTGAAAGGGGAAACAGTGAAGATAAAAAATTATTGCACAAAAAGAATTCTCAAAGTTTATTTCAACAATTGGAATTTTCAGGCAACAAAAACGCGTTCTCAAGAAACGCTGGAAAATTTTTGAAATTTCCCCGTTCAACCCTCGTTTTTACTAAAGTATTTTTCAACATAGTCGCCTTCCCCGGTAAAGCGCTATAGATGAGATATCCGTGAATCTAAACCAATAGAATCAAAAATGGGCTTGTTCACGCAGCCAATTTTTCACTTCATTATTATCTGATCCAAATCGCTCACTAGAAGATAGTTTTTCAACTCTCAGGAAGACATGAAAATGTGAGGGTGCCAGTTCAGGGTTACAGGGTGGATGTTAAAAGAATTGTCCAGGTCCAGCCATCCAAGCGTACGAGAGGACTGTACTGTTAATAATATACCTACTCGTCGGATCCAAGACTACCTCATATCACGGTCTTCTAGAAACCACCAGGCCTTAACATGAAAAAGAAAAATATGTTATGTCATTCTGGTGGTTCTCCAGCAACATCTCCTAGAAAAAAAAGTCAACAGGTTATTATACAGGATTACTACCATTTCAGTATTTTATAGGAAAAATCCATTTAGACATATAGACACGCAATATATATAGTAGCATACTGTTCTCACGCCACGAGAAGACCAGTGAGTTGCCTAATGTGCGCGTATGGTGTCGCTATAGTTGCAGATCAGTCTATAGTTATGAATGGAAGAAAAGCGCTAAAATCAAATAGCACAAAAATAGTGGATGGAACATGGATCGACTCAAATTTGGCTGTTTTCCCCCAACACTGAATAGATTCATCTGCAACTGCAGCGATACCATACGAGCACATTAAGCAACTCGGCGGTCTTCTCGTGGCGTGCGAACAGTAGGATAGGGAAGAAAGTTTTACCACTGGATATGTTCGTGATGTCAGCAAAGTAGGGTTGGGCAATTTTGCGATAACTGTGATCGATAAGCATATCCGTTTAACAAAACTATCGATTAGTTCAATCAGTTTATCATCGGATTAATTAAATCAGTTTAAATCGATTAATCGAATCACGTGATCCCATATTTGTCAAGAAAACTTAAACCAATATTAGCCAGTGTATGCGTCTCTGCTTTAAATTAATCAATCTAATCGATTAATCACGATTAGTCGACTAGCTCTGTATTTAAGACAACATTTATCGATAATGATCGATATGCTTCCATTAATCGTGTTAATCGATTAATCATGGTTAATCGCCCAACCTACAGCTAAGTAAAATGGCTGCTACTTCGGTGGAGGAGCTTTTCGCGTGCTGGAATTGGGAAAAACCAACTCGGTAACTTTCGTACATCGGCATTTTATGCTAAACGTCTACCGAAAAGGCAGTCCATCTACGATTGGACCGAGAAATAAGATTGATTGGTTTTGCAAAGGAAAAACTGTTGGAAGACCAAAATATTTTTATCTTCAATTATAAATTTACATACTTGTTGAAATGTTTCTTGATGTTGACAATTTCATAATAATTCAGAGTTCATTTGAAATTATTTACATTATATTAATTGGAATCAATAAAAGTAAATCAGTTTATAAGATTAATTAGGATATTTGATTGCAGATCAATTTATACCATAATACAATTAAGTAACGTTGTGCAGTTCGTATTCAGATATTTTCAGTAATTTTTGTATCGTAAAATAGATATATTTTAATAGAGAAGGGTTAGCAAAATTCTTCAGAATTATATCTTCACAAAGTTACATCCAAATTAAACAGCATCTTTCAGAATAACGAAATATCTTGTTATTTGGTGAAAAGGAAAACTGGTTAAAAGAAGAAGAGAATAATACTATTCCTTGCACTCGAACTGTTTTACTGAATGAATGATTGACTGGCTGACTAGTTCGACAACTATCCCAACTATAAATCGGCTTCCCTCGGTTACCTGTGAGCCAGTAGACGGGGGCAAAGAAAGTCAGATACGAGCAGCGAAGAAGGGGAGGAGATGGAATGATGCTTCGACTATCCATCAGGGGGCGTTCGCGAGTGGCTGGAACCCCAATGTGCCAGTGCGCGAAGATTTGTGACGCACCTGTCACAAGAGAGCCGCCATTATCCTCCCTTCGTAGATACGCCTACTCACCCATCCAACAAAATACCAGAGTTTTTTTTTTTTTTTTTGACTCGCAACCTCCTCTTCATCATAAGAATTTTTTATTTAATTTTTATTTTTTTAATCTTTGGAATTATTTTTTATGTCCTGTCTTTTTTTTTTCTCTTAAGAAATTATCATCAACTTCGCCTTAAAGGTTGAAGGCATCGATAAATAGAATTGGGCTACTGCCAGAAATTTCAAATTTATGACAACTGTTTAGGAAAGAAATTACATTATTTCTGATCTATGTATTAAGTTTAAAAGATTCTTCTTTCATCGGGGGTAAAAAGCAACTCAAGATGGTCATTACATTCAGAAATGATGCTAAATAACAAACGATGAGAGGAAAAGCTTAATATTCCTTTTTCCAATTTGTGCTTTTAAAAGTAGCTACTGTGAAAAAGGTAGCTTATAATGTGATGACATTAAATGTCATACAGTAATCCTTAGGAGTTTATATGAATGATGGCTTTAAGAAACCAATTTAAGAAATCTTCAATGCGTACGCGTACATTAGCGAAAACCATTATGACTGAATTAAAGCTAACACATAAAGAAATTTCAAAATTTATTCTAGACAGTCTTAGAGGAACTTCGCTTCAATTCTATTATTCTAAATTCGTGTTGGACTAAGTTTTAATATCTTCAACTCGACGTAAGCGAGGCCAAAACGAGGTATATAAGATTTTAAAATTGGATGTTATAATCAAATAGACTAAGAAGATAATATGAAGGAATTTTTCTTTACCACCTAATGAGCTTGCACTTTATATAAAGCAGGGAAGTACTTTCAAGTATGATGAATATTATGTATTAGCCATGTCATTAAAATGCTTTCCTACAAAATATATTTCTTCTAATAGATCAGAGGTGAAAATTTATACGTTTTACGTATTGGGTGGGAGATGGGAGGAGTTACCTTTATTTTCTCTTCCTCCTCCTCCTCCTCCCCCGCACTTGTTCAATTCATCATCGAGCTAACAGGATCCCGTCATCACTGGCACCACTCCGCGGGAGTCATCAGCGATTAGGCTTAAATTAGGGCTCACCGCCAAGACCTATTGGGGTTGAGAGAAACAACACTGCCGATGCCTTTCGCCTTTACTGCGTGCGGATAAAAAGAGACATGCATGGGGAAAAAAAAAAGTAACAAATAAATAAAAACGGTTTCATGGAATACGAAAAGTTTTGATTTTCTTTTACGCTTTGCTTTGAATAAAATAATTCTTGCCTGTTCACGTTTAAACGTTATCATCCAATAAGGATTTTAGGTACGTAGATTTTTTTTTTTTTTGGTTTGTGATTATCGTCCATATGATTTTAATATAAATATATCTTAAAAAATTAATTGTACCATGTCCTTGCAGACGAAAATGTATCCGACGACACTTGTCGGGAAACTGAACCCATTTGGTTGTACCTTCGAGCATAAAAATAGAAGGTTGTACCAACAAATATTCTGCAATTTTGATAAGACTTTTGTTTTTGTTCTATCGCCTTTTCCCTCTTACTTTTATATTTGGAATGTTCAAATAATGCAAAGAAATAACTGGGCCTTTTTAAATAAAATTCACCTGTAAAGAGGTAGGGCATTGCGAACTCTTTGGAGTCCCCTTGAGTACCCGCAGGGCTTACGTGTACTCCACTTTCGGAATCACAGATCTAAATTCACAGCTGTCATTTTTATTAATGACAAGCGCACCCTCTATAATAATCGAATATAATAATCGAATTTTCCTTCAGAATCTGTGATTTAATTATCAGGTGGATAGGGTAAAGAGACTACTAATAATCTTTTTTATTCTCTTAAAATATTCCTGTTCTTTAACAATATAATAACATTTTTCTGATCGTATATCTACTGATGTTATGGTATTGGTGGTATGTTCATATTTTAAATTCACTGAGTAAACTGTATTAATATATTTTCTTATTCTAAAAATGAAACCTTGCGCTCGCAATTAATTAAATAATCAAAAATGAAAACTTAGAAATAGTAATGTGAACGGACTGTCTCTGAAGAGAGGACGTATCTTGTAATCCAAATGGTGTAAGAGCATACTACGTGACAAAGTTCATTTATTCTATGAAATTCGTAATTGATAGATAATTCGAAGCATATTTTCTGATATATAGAATATCATATGTAATATAAAAATAACAATTTCCCATTTAGATACTGTATTTTAGTTTTTGAAACATTTTAAGCTATGTAGCTCTATCGTTTACGAATCAAGAATTAGATAATGTATCATTTTGCAAAAAAAAAAAAAATAAAAAAAAATGATATAAATGCTATTCACAAGATGTATCCCTTGTATAAGAGTATTTGTAATTACTATTAACTATTTATAATTGCATATATTGTATTTGCTATCTTGAAGAATTTTTTATGTTAAGAAATTAAACAGAAAACGAAGGGGAAAATATTAATGAAGACGCTAAAACCTATATTGTATTTCCTGAATTAAAAAAAAAAAAAACCCAAAAAACCCCATTAATTTTCATATTGCATGAAAACATTTTAGTATAAAGAAGAGGCTTTATTTTAAATAGACATAGTTAGGTTTTTTAATTAGATAATTATCATCTATCTTACTTTATGACTTTGCACAAAACAACAAAATTAACTTTATGCCTTAGATTGCCTTATAGAAAATATATCAAATTTTGATTACTTCATAACGCCGAATGGTTTCATATTTAAATGAAAATCGTATTATACAGTATATTATGTAGCCTTTATGAATTTTTGATAGCATTTTATTGCTTTCTTTATAGCATTTAGACAAATTTTGTAATTAAATGAATACCTTTTACGATTTAAATGCTTTTTATTTAATGAAATAGTCATAAATGCTCCTGGGGATCCTGAGATTTTTAAGAAGAAATTAAAATTGTATGATACGAAAAAGTTGTATGCTAAATATGCAATGCACATAGATTTAAGCAATAATAAGTTCTTTGTTTCGGCCTTTCTGGTAGATATTACTAAAGCATTTTATTTATTTCATTTTAATTATTGATTTATATAAGTTTAATTATTGATTTTTTTATTTTATTTCTTATTTTTTATTTTAAGTGTAAACCTACAAGCGTTTAACAAATGAAAGCGGCATTTTATGATAGCACTACAGGAAGACTAGGCGCCGACAATTTTATTTATCCTAAAGAGCATCATTATACCAAGTTCTGCATCACCGAATAGTCTTATCGGAAAACTTACAGTTCATCTTCAAAAATTTACAATAAAATCTTTAGAAATGGCTCTAGTTTTATTTTTTTAATATTCAGATTGTCCAGCTTGATTAACCTTAAACGCAATTCAGAATGCAAAATTTGTTAATACAGTGCAACTCAAAATTGGCTAAACGTACGACTCATTTATTTTAAATTTTATTTCTTTAATTACCTCGGCTTGCGCAGAAATGGATAAAATATGTAATGTACTATTTAGGTAAAATTTATAATTAAATATACATGTACGTGTAAAAGTAATATGAGCACATTGCTGTTAATATTGTTTCAATCGTAAAGAACATAACATCAAACTAGACTTAACAAAATATATTACAATAAATCTTGCATAATACTGGGTAACAAATTTAAACAAAAGTCATACACCTAAAGTGAAAGTCGATGAATATGTATTAACATGATAAATCATTTCTAAAAATGTATAACGTTTATTTCTATTATGTCTAGAAAACAAATTAAAGGAATGCCTGTTTATTTTTAGCAAAAACGTATTTAAAGCAAAATAGATGGCATTTTTTAATATTTAACTTCAGAATTTTTAATTCAATCAAACTGAAATTAAGAACTAACAAAAACAACAAAAAATAAAAAAATAAAAGATAAAAAAACTGCAACAAACAAAAATTTTTAGAAAAAGTTTCGATTCGATTTGCATTTGTATTCGCAGTCACTGTCTCTTTGCAGTAGCCAGTGGTAATCGCCCGTCATTCCGGGATCCCATCGGCGTTGGTATCTGTTACATAGGATCCATCAAGATATTTTAACTTTCTCTCTGCCCGTCCCTTACTGTTCCAAAAATTTCAGGAAAGAAGTCGAGATGTGAATCTAAGAAATGATTTTTTAGCCACATTCTGCAACCATGTTTCTTATAAAAAACTTCAGCATGGTAAAAACTGTTTTCTCGTAATTTTAAGATTTTGTATTGTACATTACGTCTCTGAATGATTTTCATGCTTCAAAATGTATTTACGTCGACTTGCTTTCAAAAATTTCATCCTTTAATTTTTTTTCTTATTTGCGGCCCAACAAAGATGCCTTCTTTTATTTTGCTTCGCTTATGGTGGGAAACACATCTTTTAAATACCTAAAACCACCACCTTTTTATCCAGCACTTTCACAAATTTTTCATTAATCCCAATTTAATGTGTGTTGCGGTAACAAAAATTTGATATCAACTAAAGGAGGGTATTTGACATTTTCCTTTCCCGAAGCAAAGCTTTTTTCTAGTTGGCCAGAGCTTGTTTATTGTAATGGTCTTCTGTGGCCCGACTGTCCCATAAATAAAGAAAACATGAAGCTCTAACACCGAATCTTTGTTTTGCCATCTATCTCAAAAATGTGACGTGTAAACAAAAATTCAATCACAAATTCTGAAACTACAAGTGACACTTTGTTAACACTATTAAGTTTTATCCAAGGTGTAAAAGTGTGGTAGATTTGTGTAATTATCATGTTAAGCTCGCACGTTAGTTGAAATATCCACGATATTTGTGCCTTTAATTACGAATATCCTTTAAATTGTATTCATTATGATATTCATATAAAAGCTCTCTGGAACTCTTTTATAAATAATGAAATGAAATTTAGAATAAAAAGAAATTTCCACGAAGGAAATTCTTCGTTGTGAATGAGCTCCGAGTCAGTAAGTCAACGTTCAATATCTCAACATTTAATGAAGTAAGCCAGGTTAGATAGACATCATCATCGAAATTAGTTAGCAAAGTCTTAATTGAAGTGAGACAAATTTAGTAATTCATCAATTATTTATGTGCATAACAGATGGTTCCAAATGTTCTTTCATAAGTTTTTTTTTTATCTTTATCTCATGTACTAAAGATGAAATCGGAAGGATGAAACCAATTTATTTGTCAGCAAATGAAAGCTGGAAGGAATAATGTGTGTGCTATCTTAAGAAGAATAAATCTCTTAATAATTTATTAAGTGACTGTGTCTCTACTAAAAATAACAAACTAAAAATTACTTCCAACTTTTCAGACATTCGTTTTAATTACAATGCTTTTGAATTCAAAGATGAAGTTTTATATAAATGTTGAAATTATAATTATCTCGTAGATAACATATAATACCACACTAGCGACTTAAAAGAGGAGCAAAAATATACGTAATTAAAAAAAAGGAAAATTGTATACGTAAAGATGGCAAGAGAGAGAGCAAGAGAGCTTAAGAATAAAGGTTAACCATGAAATTTCGTGAAGGTCTTGGTATCCCCACACAAGATCGCCGTCAAAACTGACTTACTGACGCCCTCTTTGTAAATTACTAATCTATTTGCCCGTATGAGTTAAAGAGAATGATTTACGGGCTGTTGAATCTTGCTCATGGATCTTTTCGGAGCAATGCAGTTCGGGGGGAACCACTTCTGTGTACACACTAGGGGCGCCGAATGATTGGCATTGTTCATATCTCGCTCTCGTCTCATTCACGAACCCTCCTTCTTAACACCTGCGGCTTTCGAAAAGAAAATTAGTGAGGGAAAAAGAAAAAAAATATTTAACCCTTACGACCCACGTTGTAGCCAATAGGTGGTGTTGATGCAGAGAATATTATAGCTCATTTTGAATCGTCCGGAGTATGTTTTCAAATGGCCTATCTTGAAATCAGTGGTGGTTTTCGTGCTTTTCGTTCACTCATCTTACCTATCATGCTTTGCTACTCGCTAATTGAACATCACAGTTGCTGCGATAGTGGCTATCTGTTACCATTTTTAGGCGGAGTTCTCCTCGTTAAATTTGACACCACTGTTAGAAATGATTTCCATTCGCATTAAAGATGGCGCTTTCTACTTGAATTCCTGTATTCGTTAGTTGTTGGCATTTTGGCATTATATACATTCGCGGGACTCTCTCTATCGCCACCAAAAATTTCCAGTTGAAGCAACAGCGTGAAGAGAGTTAAGAGTTGAAAAAGTAGTGATAGGTAGGAACAGGAGTTGTTGCCAAAAGCAATGTAAAGGAAATAGTAGGAAGCGGTGGAAGAGGAGTTAAGGATGGGGGTGGTAGAATGCATGATGGCGAAATGCACGAGCGCATGAAATACGGATGGCGGAGTTTTGCTCCCAGTCATGATAGGCAGAGCATAAATCGTCCGGTCGAAGGCCAAAAGGAGACGGAGATTTATGGGTAACATAAATTATCAACGGCGGTTCTATCTATGCTTCTCGACTCACTCCCTATTAACTCCTCCTTCATAAAAAAATTTAAAAAAAAATCTTCCAAGTGTTGTTTTCTCCTCCTTTGTTTAATAAAGGTTTCGAGCAAAGTAGATTTCTAAGCTTTCTTTTTGCAGCAGTGGCAGGTATTTTTTTTAAGTGCAAGCAAGATTCACCAAGTAGTTTTCAGCAAGTACCTTTTCTTAGCATTGGCTGAGCAACTTTTTTTTGTTAAATCCGTTAGAGAAAAATTAAATTTTTTACTGTACAGAAGGATGTAATAAATGCAATATTAATTTAATAATCCAGACTAGCTTTAATATTAATTTACCGTTGGGTTATACAATTTCGTTTCGAGTAAATTTTGAAAAAAAAAATACACCGCAATCTACTCTAGATGAGAAAAAATGCAATTAAATTTTTATTTCATTACCGTCCGACTATTATTTTTCTAGCCAACGAATGATATTAAGGAATCGGTCGCTATATCGATATTTTAATAGCCTATATTCTACAATGCGCAATTGAACTCACTTTACTTAAACTGAATTGTAAAATTTTAAAATCGCATATAACAACAAAAACAAACTTTGGAAAAAAAATCTCTTTTTAGTTAAGCAGGGAAAATAGTTATCAATGGGTTTGGTTTTATTTACTAATTTTTTTATAAATTTAAAAAATAAATAAATATGTACGGGGTTCAAAACTGTACTTCAAAATAATATTCATACAGTATACGCTCAGAAAATTAAACATTTTTGCATATTTACGTACGTCTATTTCAATAGCAAATTTTTTAGAAGATATTGGCATGAGAAGAAATTTCAGCCAAACAGCTGCGAAAGGGCGCGTAAAATTAGACAAGAGTTTGTTTAAAATTTATAGTTCCACAAGAGATGCCGACACTTGGTCATAAATGTTGGTGAATCTCGCCTGTACAAATGACTCTCTCTTTATGAAGTACCGGAAGCTGTTTTATGTTTTCGGCTTGTCTGAATGTGAATTGATTTTCTCGAAACGTATGAAATAATTTCAAATCTCTTCTCGCCAATCGATAAATATCGATCAGCCTTCGGAGATGGTCGAAATAGGTTTAATGGTAAGTATTCGAGAGCTGATCATTAAAAAATTTCAAACGCTATGATATGTACGTGATACATCAATCGACTCCCATTGACGAGTTATACCCCTAAATTCGTTAAGTTCGTGGATTCGTTATACATAAGCAGACGAAGCACGTGAATAGGGGCCCCCGAATCCTCAGAAAAACAGGATTTATACTGAGGAAGATGTGCAGTGCCTAGGACCCCTAAAGGTACTAGTCCGGCCCTGGGTGCATAGCGTCTCTGGCGTACACTAAAGTCCAGTGTATAATCGTTGCATAACTTGATAATATCTTATACAGTAAGTTCCTCTCTGATTCCACCGAGAGTTATTTGAGTGCGTATACAGCAAACAAAAATACGGTCTCTGTTTTGAAGGATAGTTGAATGCAAGCAGCGGAACTCGAGAACGTCATAGTTTGAACACGGGCGAACGTGAAGTTCTGCCAAAAATTAGGCAAATCAGCTCGTGAAACCTCTCAGATGATTATAGAAAAATACGGCGACGAAACCATGAGCCGCAATTCTGTATTCTCAAGGGATATAAACGTTTTGTAGAGTTGAGAGATGGTTTGGAGGATGATGTGTGAATTGGTCAGCGTTTTGCTACACCCTCCATGCCCACCTCATCTCGCCCCATGCGATTTCTTTCTCTTTGGCCGCATGAAAGAAAAACTACGTGGGTGTAGATTTCATTCGGATGAGGAGATCGTCGTTGCCACAAGAGCAACTATACAGGATTTTCTTGCTTTTCAGAGGTATTTCCAACAGCTATATCAGCGTACGCAGACGTGCATAGCGGTCAACGGCGACTATTTTGAGGGGGGGATGTGGATATATGTAAGGGTTGTGAAGATATTGGAATATGGTGCTATAGAAACAACAGGCCACAGACTTAATGATCAATGTTAAGTTAACCATATTAGATTATCGAGTCCAATAGTTTATCTAATGTTGATCACTTTGTTTTTGTTTAGGTGTTAACAATTAAAATTTATAAAAATTTGAAAATCTAAACTACCCAATAAGGAAGCTATATTATCATGTCCATTGTTAGGATAGGCTGCTTTTAACCTGTATGAAATAGTACTTGGCTTGATTGGTTGTATCTTGAAATGGAAATACTGTATTTAAAAAATAAAATAAAATAAACTTTATGGTTAAACTAAGAGGATGTGCAATGTGTTTGAATAAACATGAAAAAAAAACATGGATGGTTGAATTTTAATTGCTGTAAAGTTTTGTATTGTGGTAATCATCCACACGGAAAGAGCTGACGTTTTTATCTTTTTCCTCTATTCGTCGTTATCTTTATTTTTAGAATTGCAACGCAAAACCATGTGATGGAATACGGTGATGATATAAACTCTTCTAATGTGCGGTTTCCATACATTTATAAACGTAAGTACCAGAATCAGTCAAAATAACTGCTTGCGTTTGATTGAAGAAATAATTAATCGTACTATTCAATATAAAGATTAATAAGACGAATGTAAACAGACTCGAATGAGAATTACCGTATTTTGTGCTAAAAAGAGAATTACTTGAAAATGAAAACAAGGTACATTACTTAATAGAAAACTTTAGTTTTTGAAACCACTGTAACACAGGATTCGTTGTACTGTCATTTTGAAGACGTTTCTTTTAACCCCAAGGTTGACTTATATTAGACAGTAGTGCGCAGCTTGGTCCTACAACCATTTCAGCTGAATTTCACCTCTGCGATCAATGGCATGTGGGGCTCCACAAGTCATTACGTTTGCTCTATTTGTCTAGTCTTGATGCACTTTCACTATTGCAGCTCGAGAATATTTCACAAAATTCGCAGTTTCCGAAATGCTGCCACTATGGCTCGATAGCCGATAAGCATGTCCTTCTCCAAATCTCTCTGCTTAACCATGACATCTACTGTTATTATATTCACGGATGCTAAGCATTAGGTTTAATACTTTCAATGTGATAGCTTCATACATTAGCACTAAAATTCTCTAGAGGTGTTCCACGTCTACTTTCGGGAGATGGTCTAGTAATGCGACCCGAAACTAATATTCTCTAATATCGTTCATCTGTATTTTATTATCGTACGCTATCGATTTATGAACAATCCGTGTTCGCTATGCTGATATTCACAGTTTGGTCAGAAATTTAATGTAAAACCTTAGCATTATTTCTCTTTTATCTTTACTTATTGAAATAGCAATTTTATGTAATGCATTACTTTCATCACTTTTAAATGGATAAAGTTATAGAACAGGCTGAAACTTTTGGCTATAATTGAACAAAGAATTGTACCATTATTAATTAGAATATGTTGAGTGTCAATATTTATTTTATAAACAAGAGAATTTAATAGTATCCTAAACTGAAACCAGGAGATCCTGATGCCCGTAAACAGCGTTTCTAATGATAATTCCGGGCGGACGAAATCTTATTGATGAAGAAGATTTTCGTCTCGCTCCTACGAACCTCCTTGACGCGAAATTCATTCGCTCGCGACACTTTCGCTGGTGACACATCGAAGTCTTTTTCACTAAAATTTCATCCTTCTAAAACCACGAAGAAATGATTTGGGCGATTGCACTTTTTGGAAAGGAGGATTGACTTGAAGGCGAAGAGGGGACCTTGCTGTATTACTTCCTCAAAGTTGTCGTGATATAGCTTTCAACTTTGCGGTCACTGAAAGACCGGATTTTATCGGGACGAGGACCATCATGTAGGCGACTGAAAGGACATATCCCATAGCATCTGCCAGGGTCAGATATGAGCCGATTGGACCGATTGGATCCAATCGGATCCCGCACTTTTTGTTATTTTCAATGTATTCAACGTGTTTCCGAATGGTCTGTACAGACTTTCCAGATATGTTCCAGAGACCAAAAGAAAACACGGGGTCAAAAACGCTTCTCTCTAGAGTTATAACGGTTTGAAGATTCCTGTAGTAGAAGAAGAAAATTCAAAGTACCACCTGAAGACAATTATGCTCTCTTTTCAACATCAGATTCGAAACGTTCTTGGAGCACCGTTGCCCAATTCTGAGTTTGATGGTTTGCAATTCCATGGTATTTCCCAACAGTTTGCCAATCCATGTGGCGACGCGCACAAGCTTCCTTGGAATCGAACGGAGGTCATTTTGAGCATTTGCTATAGCAAGTGTATTATCTTGATATACCGTAGAAATAAATCACACGGTTAACAAATGCTAGCCTATACGCTTTAACGTTAATTTCGTCTACTGCTGGACCAGGCGTTATAACTGTAGAAAAGAAGCGTTTACGACCTAATGCTCATATGACATTTTTTTTCTTGTTTTGTACAGACCATTCAGAAATACCCTGTATATTCTCAAATTTTCTCGCATATTTACATTGAATCTTAAAAAAGTATATGAATATTTGAAGAATTTTTTAATTACGAAATGCTTTAATTATTTTATGAAACAATGCGAAATTAAACACGTATTAAGCACTGGCTGGAGGGGCCCAGCGAATAAAAGGTCCAGTCGAGCCCCGCACTGACTGGTTCCGGCGCTGCATTTCACCAGATCATTGCTATTGTTTTTATTAAAGATATATTAATAAGGCATCGGGCTGCCAAGAGATTCCCGCACGGTCTATATTTGGCAAGACATAAAACAATTTACGTAAAATTTGCGTGTTCATAAAGTAATTAGTTATGCAATTTTTATAATGGAAATGCTTCTAAAACGCCGTGGACGACAGCTTCGTCAAACAAATGACTCATGGAGATTTAATTATGGAGCTATTTACAGCCGGTTAGTCTTTGATATAAACAGGACGGGATACAACAGCTGTTAGTCGAATTCGGAAAAATTCAACAACGTCGTGAATCGTCGTAGGGAGACTAGCGCACGTAGATGAACATCGCAACGCACAGATCGATGCATGCGACGGCAAGCCGTAGCAGTCCTACAATCCACTGCCGGTGACTTTTTGCACAATGTAGAGGGAGTATTAGATGCTCGAATATCAACGGAGAGAATTCGTTGTAGATTGGCTGAGCCATCGCCGTGTTCGAGCAATAATGATCATCGAATGTGAAATCTGGAAGCGATGTGTGGGATCCAGGTTGATTCTTTTAGAACATTTTAGAACGTCACACAATTCTTCGGCGTGGAGACATGATTTGAGTTACAATAGAGAGTAAGCTCTACTACAGATGGTAGCGACATGTTGATGAGATGTTATAGTCGATGCATGAACCTAGATTTAAAATACTAACTTTTCTATTCCTCTTTTACTTTTTCAATGTCGAGCATGATAAATAACCATTGGATCTATTTGAAATTTAACCTAACAGGGAAGCAGCTTACTGAGCTTATTCTTCCAAGCTTGTTAGTAATGGAACAAACACAAACATCCATGCCTTCACGGGATTCGAACCCGCGAGCCGAGAATCTCGAATTCCACTGAAGCCTGCGTTCCCAGCGCTCTCGGCCACCGATCTATTAGAGAAATGAACTCTCTTAATTTATTAGTAAAACCTCTTGCGCATATCATGCAACATCTTAGCGTTATCCCTGAATCATAGGTTCTGTCCCTTCACGGAATAATGTGCCAATTATAAAACTTCAACCTTCCACAGGAATGCCAAGTTTCTTGTACATGTTCAATCGTCGTATTAATTCGCATTAATTTTTATTTTATTTTATTTGTTATTTTTTTTTACAGAGCTAATTGTTTCAACAGCACCCCTCTTTATATTGCAATTTTTGTGAATCACTAAATCTGTTGTTATTGTGTACCAAAGAGAAGAATAAATCTTGAAATTCAATCTATTTTAAATTATTGCCAGAAAATAAGGTAAACTTGAGTTATCGCGATCACAGGTCGCGGAATTTTTCCTTTCGTTTTTCAATCTTAATTTAATGTAGGTAATTGAATAACAATGCCTACTCTTGGCTGAACACTAATCTCTAATAAATATGAGACTGTTAGGAAGTTTGCAGTACTTCAAGTAGGCTAAGTCAGTTAGTTCTGCTACAATAGGAGAATATTAACACTCAAAATTGTCAGTTTCTTCTAAATCAGCCCAATGTATTGTGCCTTCATATTCGGCAACGTATATCAATACTCACGTTACGCTTTATCCACGGACATCTGATTTCCTTTCTAGACTAATTTTCTAGAAAGAAATTTTCTAGTTTCCGCTATAAAATCAGCTTAATTCATTGCACAGAATGTCCCAAAAGTGCGGTCTCTTAGGGATTATTGAAATGTAGTACAGTTTATTTCATAATTGTTTTTTTACTTTTCAGCATTCTTTTAAAACATACACTTATTGATTTGTATTTTCATTGTCGTATTGTTTTCTATACCTTTCAACTGCCAAGTATAAAGGTTACAGGGCCCGTGAGGAACCTATTGGACCCAACAAAGACACCCGCGCCCCAGGTTATCAACCCCGCCAAGGGGAGTCCCAAATCTTGCAGATAATCTGTGATTATTAGACTACTTACACGGTCCCCGCGATAGCTACGACCAACCCTGGGTGACTGCTTCATGAATAGGGGTTAATTCAAATGAACATTACGAAAAAACTACAAGATCGAAAGAAACCGGATTATATCCAAATTTACATGAGCTGAATAAAAAAGGAGTAAAATGCAAAATTTATTACTCCCATCCTTCAAAATCAAAATCATCAGAATAAATATCAGAAATCCGCGTTTTTGACAGTTAAAAATATTTTTTTAATAAATAGTTATGTGGATATTTTTCCTTATAAATTAATAGAACAGATAAAATAAAATATAGTTAACCAATTATTATACACCAATCTTCAACTCCTTCAGGACTATTATACTCAAGCATCTCGTCTCATATTGGACTATAATTGGTTAACTATATTTTATTTTATTTTATCTTTTTTATTAATTTATAAAGGAAAATATCCACATAACTGCTTCTTATAATATATTCCTTTTCTTAAACTATTTTTTTTTTTACTAAATAAAAATTTAGTATTGATTAAATTTATATATTTAACTTCAACTTACAATTGTAATAAGTACTAGCTGAAAATCTACATATTTTCTTACATTTCGATCGTATTTACACTTTTGATTCTTTAAAAAAAAAAAGCTTTATTTATATTTAAAAAAAATGATAAATAATGGATAATTTTCTAATTTACGAAGATCATTTCATCATATCAAACCCAGATTAAAATTTACGAATCGTTATTCTCTTTTAACTAACCAATGAATCTCAAAACTAATGTTAACGAAACATTAACAGCAATATAGATAAAATAAATATTCCGATTCTATATTTGGTTTAAAGTTTTTATATATGCTAGGATCCCCCAATGATCGAAATTCGATCACATTTCTGAGAAAAAAAATATATGTGTAATTGTTCTAGCCTCAATCTTGCTTATTAATAACCTTTGAAGAATGAAAAATAGATAACACAATAAATATCCAAAATGCTTTGCATGACATTTCTGACACTCCCGATTCATTTCACCCCAAAGAAAACTTTGAAAATTTCTCGGAATAATATTTAAAGCAATCTAAATCTTTTAATATATCTATCGAATTATTATCTAAATGTAATATTTATATTTAAGCTAAATTGTCCTTCCCTATCTCTGCGTCTCTCCCCCCGTCCCGCTGTGGAAAATTAAGGTCTGTTTCGGACCAAAAATCGATAACTTTTTTTGTTACTAAAGAAAGAGTGTTAACAAAATTTTTAAACAATAAATAAAAATCAAAAACTTCAAAAATGGCATTTATTTTATTTTTAACTTTCAAAATGTATGAAAAAACCTTAAAATAGCTTAGAAAACGACGAAAAATACATAAAATGCTTACCTACTAATTATAGAAATATTTTGAATATTTTAAGCAGTTGTTTCTATGGAATAATTTATAGGCACATTAAACGTATTATATTGTACTTGGGGACCTTTAGGTTCTGAAATCAGTTCGTTGACTTTCAAAAGCTGCAGAGTATTTGTTATACGGTTTTCTAATGCTTTCAAATGAACATCAACAACACAACAATTAAAATTCTTTCAAATGAACATCAACAATGATTTGAGTTAATTTGATGTTTATTATTGAAAAAACAACAACAATAAAAAAGGCAATGCTACATGCGTTGACCCTGTTCCTTAATGCTACCTTTTTTAAAACTCATTTTACCTGTGTTAACGTGAACAAATACGCAAACAAAATATATTGTGCACATCTAGAGCACAGGAACTTTCCAACCATATAAGTTTCATGCGTATTCGTCCACGTTAACACAGGTAAAAGTGCATAACAAAAAATGTGTTGCCGTATTTATATATAGATAATAATTCCAAAACTAAGAACTTATTTTATTATACTGAAATCTCTGATCAACCGTAGCATGTACAGCATTATCTGTACATGCAAACCTAAATAAAAGAAAAATCGGTACTGGGTTCTAATAAAAATATTTTTATATCTAAATTTAAATTCATTTGTTTTTTCCAATATGTCTTTACACTTTTAATTCATATTTTCGTGATGCTTTATTACACATTCTCGGATATCGGAAGACCACTCGCGTCTTTTCGGAAACATGACAAATAAAATATAGTTTTCCTCAAAGTTTAGATGATTTTTTCTCTTTATTTAATAAATTTAATGCAAATAGGCAGGCGATCTCATTATATTTAGGTGTCGCTTGATTTTTAATAAATTGTTAAACGAAATGCTAAGCAATAGAAGAATTATGATGTTTGTATGAAAAAAAATTATTAGTGTCTATAATAAAGAAAAATGTAAGGTTTTTTTCTGAATAAATACTAGAGATTTGAGCGAATTGTCAAGTTTTTCAATTAAAATAATTGGTGACATTCCGAGAATTTATCGATCTCTTGCATGAAATGAATAGAACAAATTGAATCTCCTTGTGCGGGGTTTAGATTAGTTTTAGGGGGAAGCACATTAAATATTGAATCTATCGAACTAAAATTAGCAATCTAGTATTAAAACAATTTCTAGAAATGAATAAAAACGATTTGTATTTTATTAAAGAGTAAAACTTTTTAAATAGAAATTATGTGCATATATTTTAATTGTCTTTGCTATATGAAAAAATACTAGCAAAGTAGTTTCTGTATCTCGTATGCAAAATTTTAGACATCACGGTTTTAAAAAAAAAATCTGGAAGCGCTTCGTTTGGTAGAAGAAAGAGATTGAGATTATCAATTAAGAAATATTAAAAAAGCAAAATAACGGAGTCTAATAAATGACAAAGGAGAGAATTCAAGGGAAGAAAAAAATTTCCCTTTTTCTTTTTAAGAGACAGGTAAATGATTAGATTGTTGCTTTCCATTGAAGATGATCAGTGTCAGAAACTAGATGGAACAAACTTCGACTTTTATAAAACAATTTTCCAAAAAATTCCTAAGCCTGGTTGTTTGGTTGTATTCAATTGCTTATGACTAGAATACTTTAATTATTTTTTTAGAATGTGTTCGATAATGCTTTCTTAGAAAATCTATTTGTATTGTAATAATGCAGCTTAATTCAAAGCATCGTCTGTTCATCTGCTACGGACTTTTATACACCAAATTTTTCCAACCTGGATTTCCATTTAAACGCTATACATATGATCTCTGATGGAATATTTTTCCAATGATTGGCCATCCATAATAAAAACAGCGCTTTCATTGTTTTTTTAATTGACTATCCATCCGTGTGTGCGCTAATGAAAAGCTCAATAATCTGACTCCCTCTTTACAGTTTTTTTTTTTTGCAACCGTCACTGTAAAATGAGCGGCTCGTTTAGATAAACATTGTCGCCATCTCAATAGGTTTATTGTTTTTGTTCGATTGTTACGCTTAGGGGTAACAATTGAATAGAGAAAACGCAATTATATTGACTGCAGGCTGTTCACCAGCTGCTCATTCTACAAAGCAATTAATTAAATGGGATGATGGCATACAACTTCCTTAAGAGAAACTGGCCAACGACGGACGCTCCTTTATTCGTAGTTAAGTAAAATTTGAAAGAAGACTTAAGTAATTTTTGAAACATGAGGAAGGATAATTTTGTTATCTTCTGGACACTTTATAATAGAAACACAATTCGTTAGTTACCTTATTAAAAAAAATTTTTACACTCAAATTTGGTAAATTTAAGTTTGTTCGCAAAAGCCAATGATGAGTTAAGTTCTTTCGGTTTTTCTTTTCCAATTAATTTTTATCCCTATTTCTACAATATATTCTATCTTTGTTCACGACCTCTTGCCAACGCTCTATCGATTCTCATTGAACTTGGAGAGGCTGAAAGTCGAATTTTCCTTTCTCGCAACGTGAAAGCAATTGCAGTTAACAAAGGCGTCCGTGTATATATTATAAAAGTACGCTTTTTTCTCTACCAGCGGTAATTTTTTCCATTTTTTTTCCATCCGAAATAAAAAGTAAACCTGGTTTATTTTGTTTTGTTTGCGTCTCATTTTTCATAATACCCGCCTGCCTGGTGTCTTCAGTGCACGCAGAGTTCACACGGACCCCCACTGCGAGAGCGATCAACTTATGGGTCATTATATCAATGGCAACAACTGTTACTATGTTTCTCGAAGAAGAGAAAGAAAACGAAGGGGGACATGAGGTTTTGGAGTGGGGGGGGGGGGGGGAGAAGAAGAATCCACACACGAACACAGTCCGACAGCATCTGTCCGTTGTGTCGCCGTAAATATCTCTATCGGTCATCTCTAGAGCGTTGGCGTAGCTATATTGCCGAAGAAATGTGCTTTATGAAAGAAAGAGGGCAGCAGGAGTACAAGGGAAGAAAACCACGGCAGAGCAAAAAGATGATTATCGAACGAGTGGAGGATGAAATACTTTAGAATTCCCATCGAGTGCACAAGAGTCCTTTCTTTACCTCCACCCCTGTTGATGGGAAACGAGGGGGCGGAGATGGCCCCTGCCGACCGATCCCGCTGAAGAGGGCTTTCGCCAAGGATGATGATCGCAGTGCGTACGGGGGTCATGCAGTGTGACTTTCCACTTCACTGTCTTTAAACGAAATATCCATAGCTAGTCTTTGTGGATAGTTGCATCATCTTTTTCTGTGGTTGGAAAGGAGGGCTAATAGCAACCTCGTTTAGCTACAGTGCAAGTGAACTGCAAATAATACGTCGGAGCGCTCCCTCGCTTTTTTTTCACTCTGCTTTTCAATTTTGCGACTTGAATGCAGTTTCCGGATATTAAGCTCAAATACGCGTGAAGGTCTGTATCATGGAACAAATTTTAAATACGAAAAGCGAATTTACTTCCATTATTCAATTGCATTGAAACGTCATATTTGTGTAAAATTAAATGCATACATATATACATTCATCGAAACCTAACCCTTCTCTACTTCATAAAAGTAACGTCCGTTTGTATTTGATAAAAAAAAATCCCCTTTTCCATTATGATAAACATCAAAGGTGGCTAAATTATTTTCTTTTGCTGGCTTGATATCCTCTGTAAATTAAAAACTTGAACTGCATTCAATCGGAATAAGTCAATATTTATTCAAAGGATCACTAAGCTAACTATAACAATGATTGCCCTACGTGAGTCCATTGGAGATCTTTGATTATTTCCCAAGTCTTAGAAGAGCTTATCCAATGTGAATGCAAATCAAAATAATATTAAGTTTCTAAGGTAATATCTGATTGAATAATTTTTGAATAACTTCAAAGTAAATTACATTTTGAAATTGAAACACTTTGTATCGTTTTTGAATTTTTTTTTGTAGGGATTGGTGATTCGTCGTTTGCCCATTTTTGCCAAATTTGATGAAATAATTTGGACTTGCCGAACTTCGTGAAATCGTAGAAAAGGGAAGTTGAGCTCGAAGAAAAGTATAGAAAAGTACTAACATTCGACGTCATCTGGACTGATACTCTCATTTGGCAGCACTTTAATATTTACATTATCAGATGCCGATCAACAGAAACCGCCTCTGTAATTTCGTAAATTACAAAAATTAACGTTTGGTAAAGTAAAACAGCAACAAAGTTTAAAATGATATTATAATATTTTTTTACGTTTGGGTGGGGCATACAATTTCAATGCCGTCGAAATTTGTTAACGTCCTTGATCTTCACAAACGCACATCAATAACAATCTCTTTATATAAAAGCTTAATCTTCTCTACATCCGTATGTCTCTATCCGGCATTTTTTCGGGGTTTTCGGGTAAATAAAATATCGGGAAATAGCTCAAAGATATTGTTAATTAAATGTAAATGTGCCTTTTGATAGCTTTTCAATTTAAAAAAATATTAAAGCTTTAAAGGTCAGTGTTAAACATTAATTAGCCTTCAATTGAATGCTTATTATGCAAGCGGGGAGCACTTTTTGACTATATTGTTTGGCCAATTGTTAAGACGGAGAAACAATGTAAACTCCCATTGGATGTCTTGAATTTCGTTTGAAATACTTGTTAACAATGTTTTTTCAGTTTTACTTTCTCATTATACGCTGTTCAACGAAAGAAAAACTGGACGTGTCTAATTAAATTTCCAATTTCAATTGTTAGACATTGTTGCTAAATAAAATTAACAATGATTTGACTCAATATTCAATCACCTCATTAGAAGATTTGAGAGATTTTGGCGTTAATGACCCACATTGGTTACTGATACAGGATTATTTCCAAGATAGATATAATTATATACAGGCAGAAAACGGTGCAATTAAGAAATTAACAACACAATGTATAATGCAGGGTTCGGCAGTGAGTGTATTATTTTATGATGTGATGCCTACCATTAAATATGGCAATAGTGTCCTATATAGACGATAGTTTCCTTATAAAAGCTTATGAACCTGAAGAGACACAAAAAGCGACATTAGAAATAGAAAAAGATATTATAATGTTATCAAATTGATATGCATGTAGAGGCTTAACGGTAAATAGAAGTAAAAAAATATTATATATATTTCAAAAGAGAAGAGCGTACCAACAACATCATATAAGATATTAGGGATTATTTTTTATGATAATCTCAGTTTTCAAGAATATATAGAAATGCTGATTATTAAATTTAACCGAATGTTATATTTAGTGAAAAGATTGAAAAAAATCAATAACAAGACAAGAAATGGCTACAATCTTGAAAGCAAAAATAATGCCGACTATAGAGTATGCGATTACGATTTGGACTTATTTAGAAGTTGGATAACAGATCCTTTGAAAGTACGGCAATGTCAAAGTTATAAAATAGAATGGAACGAGATGCCGTTGAATCTAAGAAAACAGATAATAAACTGCGAAAGTGAGGTGTAAATCATGATAAACACGCAACACATTTGATAAACAGCTACGTCATGGGACAACAAAAGCAATTTTTCGAAAATTCTCCCAGAAGGGAGGCTATATAATAATAATAATAATAATAATAATAATAATTTAATTTAATTTAAATTTATTCAGATCAGAATGTACAAGCAAATACAAACTGCCCCTACAGGTATAAAACCCAAGCGGGGAAAGAATTCAAAAGAAAAAGATTACATTTCGGAACAAATAAATCAAAATCAGATATTTAAAGTCTTAAAATTAGAATTGGTTGGGTTATTAAAAATGTCTACATCTTTATGAGAGAGGATTCTATTATACAAAGTGACAAGTTTATATGAAGGAGTAATCTCACCAATATTTGTCCTCGTATTAGGAGCTAATAAAGTAAGATACTTATGAAGACTTTTTCTAGGAACTGACAGCCCGATAGATGACAGAACCTCGGGCATCCAAACAGCCCCAGAAACAATCCTCTTAAGGACAATAATAACAAGAAATTAATCCTCCCGAGAAAGGTATAGGAAAGTAGCGGAAGCGCTGAGGTCGTCTATTTTTACCCTTTTATCCGCAATTTTCCCCCCCCCCTTTTCCCATTTTTTAATCGAAATATTGATTTTTCGATTGTAGTATTTAGAAAATGAAAAAGAGCTCTATCTTCTTTCGTTTCTCATCATTTTCGATCGAATGATATATGACATGCCATATGTTGTCATAGTTCTAAAGACCAGGTGACTGCCACCCCCACAACTCCGACCCTATTGGGACAATTTGGCCCAAATTTTACAGTAAAGTTGATCTTGCTTAGAGGAATCTGCATACTGAATTTCACTGTTTTATATGCATAAATACGGGTAGACTTTTTGGTCCCCTCTAATTTCCGCCCCCGAAACTCCGACCCCAGTGGGCTAATCAAAACCAAACTAAATAGTGAAGGTGTACATGCGCATAGTAAGCTACATTCCGAATTTCAACCTTCTACCTCAAAAAATGCGGAAATTATGAAGGGGACGGACGGACGGACAGACAGACGGACATTGTGAAAACAATAAGTAGCTCCATTCTTCCGCTACTTAATAATAATAATAAATTGGGAATTTAAATGAACATGCCCAGTTTTTCTTTCGTTGGACAGAGTATATAAGTAGATATTTCGTTTTATCATTTGTTATTGAAAATCATTTTTAATTCCACATTATTAAGAGGCATAACACTATTTTATGTATTTACTTATAATGTTATTAACCAAAATGTGGGAACCTCTAATCCACAAGGAAAAGTTAAAATCATATTTTACTTTGGTCTCTCACCGCTGAAGATGGCTACTTGATAACCGAAATACACCATATTGCCACAATGGCCGGACACTTTCGATTTTAGACGTTTTGTCGAATATCTAGAAAAATACTTGACGAATTATCCTGAATTTTCAGGGGTGTAAAAAGGATGTTACACCTCATATATTTCAGCGAAGGTTTTCTCCCGAAGGCAAATAGGGGACCAGCAAAGAAGTGAACCAAACAAATAATGTTTTGAATCACCCTGTAAAAAATAATTCTTGAAATGCATTGTAGCTGTAGCATATGCTTAAGAGGCTTGTTTTACTTTTCTGTGTTCATTTGTATGAGAATAGCACGTATATTCATGGAGATATAAAAGTTTCTTTAAAAAGGTCGAAATGTTTTCGAAAGTTTTTTTGTTTATAACACGCAGGATTTTCAACCCAATGCAATGCCATTTACAGGAAACTTGACAAACTACAGTACAGACAACACCCTGCAATCAGAATAGAAAAATATTAAATATTTGATGAAATATGAGCATATTTACTAAATAATGTTTAACTGCGCATGCGTTACCAAATTGTCTTTTGCATAATTTATTAGCCAAATGTATAGAGCTACTCTTATAAAAAGCCCAAGCAAATATCGTGAAAATTGAGAAAGATATCGCCGATGGAATGAGTTGAATTTCAGTTGCTCTCAAAAATAAACAAAACGATAAGGGGCTTTCTCCAAATTTTTATTTTTGGATCGGACACCAGCATCAACTTCTCCTTACGCTGACATGAAAAAATGTTGACTTCATATTGACTTCATATTAGCGTAAGAAGAAGAAATTGATACTGGTGTCCGATCCAAAAATAAAAGTTTGGAGAAAGCCCCTTATCGTTTTGTTTATTTTTGAGAGCAACTGAAATTCAACTCATTCTATCGGCGATATCTTTTGTTGTCCACCAAACAATCAAGACAATCTTTAGGACGCTCATCACCAGTTCTTAATTGTTTGAATCAATTCTGTGCCCTCCGATAGGTGACAGAATCATCACGAATGCTGTACAAATGTACGAGCATCTCTCCTGCTTTATGGCCAAGTTTAAATTCATACAATAGGCAGGCTCGAATTATTGGAGATGCAGGTGCCATTTCAGACGTTTTTTCAAAATAAAATTGAATGTTTTCACTTAGACAAGTAAGTGCAAAAGAATGACCAATCATTTCTCTTTAATGTATAAAAAATTTGCATTATTGAAATCATCCTACGAGAGGATGGTAACCATTCAAAAAGTAAGGGTGAAAAAACGAAAAAACTTTCCCCTGGACTTGATACATACATATCCGTGCCCTGTTCAACATTTCTATCTCTCAACTGTAACTTCTGCCAAAATTTCTTTTTTCTTCCAACTGTACCATCTTTCTTCCTACAATATCTGTGCCTTGTTCAACATTTCTTCTGTATTCTATCTGTCTTTCGCCCATCTTCCGTCTGTCTATCCACAAGATGAAATTTCTTCCATCCCTCAAGTTTACTTTCATCAGAACTTATAGTGGTGACTATTTATTCAATTTTATTTATATCATTAACATTAATAAAGATGATTCATATATTTATGTAATGCAAATCTAATAAATGCGTTCTCGTAGAGAAGCCTGAAATAGTTGCAGCTCGACGTCGTTATCTGGAAGAGACTAGAAAAGTTAGAAGTAAAAACAAGAAGTTATTGGCAGTAGCTCATGTTGCTCGTCACTGGAGACACTATCTCTAGCAGACGCAATCCATTATCTATTCTGACAATCAGTCTGTAACCAGACTATTGAATCAGTCACGGCTAACGCGTCTGCAGGCGTTAGTAATACAGTATTTAATGGAATTTAGAGTATCATTAGTCTATGTTAGATCCAATAATAATGTCATAGCAAATGCTCTATCGAGGTATTTCTCCAAAAACGATGAGGCGAAGGAAAGTTTGGACAATTTCGTCCATTGCAGCAGGGGGCGAGTGTGTCCAGACGATATTTTGAACGGATGATTTGGGGATGTTTAGCAGAGTTGACGTCTCTCTAACAGTTTTGCCTGTATGTAAGCGACCACCGCTGTTCAGTGTTGGAATGAACGTGTGTAAGGTTGAGATGAACGACAGTATTTAAATTGCATGGGAATGCTTCATTTTTATGTAAAATAGGGGTTTCCCATGACTTTTCACAAGATAGTGTATGTTATTTTCTCGTTTGTCATATTTACAAACATATTGATCGGTCGTGCACGTTCCAATAATTGGCCAATAAGGTCACCTAACCCCATGTCACAAAGTGTTGCGACATGCGCACGGGCTCCAATATTCCTAATCAGCATCGTCTGCTAGGAAGTAATGTTGGAGTTCGTGTGGCGACATCTCTCGAGGCTTTTAAGCATATTTCGAACCTTTTGGAGCGTTCTTGCGAAAGCGAAGAAACGGAAACGGCGTAGGCAGCGCAGGCGGAAACGAGGAAATGATCTCTTGGCGCGAGAAAGAGAAATCGTGGAGAGAGTGATAGGCTTTGAAAGTGAAAGGTTGCCAGATAAGAGGCTCCTGGATTTCTGGTCGGAAGAGTTTTCATCCGAAACGAGAGATAGCCGACGTGGCATCGTGGCCTTCGCGGAAGAGAGAGAGCGAGCTGCGGACGTTGACGACGGTGGAGACAGGACGGACTGCCGTGCGCCTATGTTGTCATATTCTAATGTTTTGCTTCCTTTAGAATACGTTGGGCAGTTAGCTACGGAGAACGAACGTTTCGCCGACAGTGAATGTGACTTCGGACAATTTTCTATCCGTCCCGTGTCGTCAACCGCTTCGCGGGAACCTTCGAGAGGACGCCCGCCGTCGTCGCCATTAGACCTCAGCTGCCAATTCGACCTCGTGCTTGAGAGCTGCCTGTGGACTACTGCCCCGACTGCGAATTTGGTTCTGCTTCTGGATTTGAAAGCATCGAGCTGCCTCAGCGTTTTCGCCAGACCGGAATTGACTCAATTCTCGTCTGAAGAAAGACTTATCCTCATATTCCCCTGGACGACTTCAGGTTACATACGGGAGAACCTCGGCACCTTTGCCCGATACGACAGGTAAGCCATTTCTCAGTCTTGTAAATAATGAAAGGCATTGTCGTAGTCACTCTCCTTCCGAGAAATTTCCTCGCGCATAAATTAATTGCTAATACCGCATGCTATTATCAGTTAACGAAATTGCTTTGTTTCTCTGCGTAAATTGGAAAATTTATTAAGTGGAATTAATATGCGTCTGTTAGCTTATTAATTTGACGAAGTAGTTTATCATTAAGTGTAACGGAAATTTTTGTGAGTTCACTCAAGCGGGTAATTTTGCTTTCCCAGGTCTCTCTAATAGATATTATTTTATTTTATCTCCTTTATTAGTTTTCCCGTGGAGTCGCTCAGGGAGACAAACGCAAAGCGTGTCCGCTCTCCTGTGTAGCGGTACGTTGGGAAACCGTAACGTTAGCAAAGGGGTCTTCCAGCGCGTTCATCTAGAAGATTGTGACCATAGAGGAACCCTTCAGTCATTGTACTGTAAAATTCATTTATTAATATACTATTATAATTAACATTAATGTAAATTCATGCAGGTTCAGTCTAAAGTGAACGGTATCTTTTTTTTTTTTTTGTAAGACACGTTAGTCTCATTGCCGCCTTAGAGAAAGGGCGCTAAGGTTGTAAATTAAGAAAAGCTGTCTAGTTACAGTTTTGCTGTCGGAAGCTGCTAATATTCATGCCCCTTCCATTGACTCTCTGCGTGTTAGCGGAGGTCCTAGGATTCTATCCTCCAAACTTTAATTTAAATGTTATGTAAAATCAGCCATTTGAATAAAGTTATTCTCTGTGTTTCGTAAACCATACTTACCTTCCACTGCGTTATCTTTGCTATACGTGACACCCCACAAGGCTTCTTGTTGTGGGGGCCAGACGAATTGTGTGGCGTATAAAACCCCAGTCCACTGACAATACGATCTTGTGGGATGCCTGGCTGCTGCTGCAGCGAAAGTTCGAGAGAAGTCAGGAATCATTAAACGTGTAAACAGTTACATGTTTTGGCCGCGAGGCCTGCATTGTGAGTGGTGATCATCATTTCGAGCACATTCTTAGATGCTAAAATTACGTGTGATATATAAAAATCACGAAACAGATACAATGCCCCTTTATTTGCGGTTATTAAAATTTCTTTTGTTTTGATGGATTATTCCCTGCACCCCAACAAAATACCATGTGTCTCAATAGTCGCGTGCCATATGAAAAGTTTATGAATGTTGGCTTTATGTTCACACGGTTTCGCAAACTTATCGTTCATGTTCGAAATGTGCACCATGAGCTCGAAGACAATGTCTCACACGATCCAAATTTCTGTCCACAGTTTGAAGAGCGGGCTTGGGAATATCAGGGTGCCGGCGATGAAATTCGTCTGCAGCTTCTCGAGATGTTCTGTGGTGATCTCCACAAGAAGTTTCAGCTCTACACGTTGTTCCGGTGTCAGCATTATTCCTCTACTTCACTATTTCACCTACAAAATCAAAGCAACCAATTCATCCATTTGGCACGCGACCTTTGAGACACAAGGTATAATAAAAACTGTTAATACACAACCAAGGATTTACAGTTAAGGCTCATTTAAATAGCAGAAAAGAGACCATCTATTTAGTATGAAACTGCAGCCTGCTAGAAATCTCTTCCAGGAATGTCATCAAGATGCCACACAATGTTAAATTAGATTCAGAGAAGCAGGAAAAAATTGATGAGACTACGTCCCCTTATAAACATTGTGTCATAATGGCCACGGAGTCATTTATAATGTGTGTTTTTTAAGGACAAGTGTTCATCCGTATACTCTCTGCCTCCCTAAGGTGTTTGGGTTTTGAAGTTCTTGTACTGTATATCTTATCTATTAACGTTTATATTTGACTTAATGCTGAAAGAATGTTGCTTGAGAGACGAAATATGCAACTGTGATAATATAGTATTATCGATGTGGATAGTAGTATTCCTATTTCTTTTCCCTTACTATAGTAAGTGCCCAGAATCATTTTTATGCCTTGTTAATCGATTGTCCGGGTGTACAGACAATTAATGACACACTTATTTCACTAATTTACTTTGCCGTCATAGTCTTTTTCATCTTAAGGTATTTGACAATTCCAATTAAAAAGATAATTTATAATTTCACAACAGTTTGACGGTTTTAATTTATTTTTTTATTTGTTCAGGCGAGTTTTGCTAAAATACTACAACCCCTGATAGGAATAAAATGTTGTTTCTCTCTATTTCCACCACAATTCAAAAAACTCAACAACATTCAGAGTGTGTCTAGCGAGAACGGGCAGTTCTTATGTCGGAGCTGAGGCGGATGGTGCTGTCTCAACGGTTTTAAAGATCTAAACAGATTTTCAAGTGGAATAATGCTACACTCAACGTAAAAAACTTAAACACCTCCTAAGAGGCAAAAACATCTCAAACGAGGCAACATGAACTTGCCTTACAGCTTTTGCTAGTCGGAAATTAACTTCCGACACCTATCCGATTTGGCCACCCGGGTAAGCTAAGCAAGAACTTAATAAATACAGTCTGATGTTGAAGCTAAAGCCACTTGTGTAGCCTCAGCGGGCACCTTAAAAGATCTTATTTACAGGTACCTAGCGCACATGAAACAGTTTATGTCGCCTGTCTAAACGCCACATAAAGCAAACCACTCGCGATCCAGCGAGGCTATCACAATGACGTCCGTAACAGGAAATAAAAAGCCTGGTTGTTTTCATCGACCGTACAAAGTCGCTTAGAAGATGCAAAAAGGCGACGGAACCGTAATCGTCCTAGTCTGTTCCACTCCACCAAAAGAAAAGAGCGTAAATGGTAAGCCACCCTTTCTTAGACAACAGACGGCGGGTAGTCAGATCCATAACATCTAGCAACTCTTGCCGACCACAACTGTATATTTAAAACACAATCGGAATGGCTAGGTCCGTTTTGAAAGCCTCCCCGGTTTGCTCGTCAAGCAGACAGCGCACTGAATGATAGGTGAGACCTCTCAGTCCGTAGTGCTGTCTGAGCCGGACCCAGATGGTTTGCGCGAGTGGACACTCGAAAAATAAATGCGGAATAGTCTCCACTAACCCGCAACCAGGATATGCGTCCGAATTAACAACCCTCCACGCTCGAAGGCGCTGCAAAGAGCGGAACTCTTGGTGCAACAACCTCCACTGGTAATCAAAGGCGTTATTATCGAAGGTTAAGAGTTTTAACATCTTCAAAATCGACGCCCAAAGGTAATCAGGATGTAGATTGACCACATCCGTAGTCAAATCCAGATCAGAATTTCTGCAAAACCAAGACTCATTCAAGAGCCCAACGGAATCAAAACTGACACCACGCACTACAGAAATGAAGGACTGAAGATCAGTTTGTAAATTACGGTAAATTTCGGTTCCTGGCACTGTACAGTTACCAGCAATAGAGATGATATTGGCAAACCATTGGCTTTGAAAAATAGCCGAAGGTGAACAAAAACGAAATTCGCCCAGATGGGAGGAAGAATTAGAAACACCCGAATCAATGCCGCCATTCTGGCCGCCACAAGACGCTGACGAATAATCGGAAGCCCTAACCCACCTCTTTCAAACGGGGCAAACAGGAAATAAGCACGCAGGTGATGACTGTTGCTGCGGTGAAATTCACCCCCCCAAACACAATCGACTATTTTCTGACGAAGCATTGCTTGTTCTCGATAATATGGGAGAACAAGCATTTCGCCGTCAACAAAGGAATAACATACGTTTTCACAAAACGGATCTTAAACAACATAGATGTTTTAAAACGGAAAGCCTTATTTAAGCGAGAGACACACTTTGCTACCACCAGTTTCCAATGCACGGAATCCATAGACAAAGTGAATGAAAAGGTATAGCCTAACAACTATCTGTTCACCCCAAGAGATCGGAAAGCAACGGAGATGGTCGGCCGTCCAACACCCTGAAACTATCCCTTTCGATTTTCCAAGGTTAATAGTACTACCTGTGGAAGCGCTAAACGGGTCAAAAGACTTTTTATAAACATCCAGGGTATAAGGATCAGAGGCAAACAGAACAACATCATCATCGGCATACGCAAGCGTAGTGATCTTTATAGACGCAGCTGGCCAAGAATAACCACTCACTTGAGGATGACGATTCAAATACAGCAACAGCGGTTCGAGATAAAAAATGTACAGAAGGGGCGACAAAGGACACCCCTGTCTGACACCTTTCAAGAGATCGAAAGAAGGTGAAGAGAGACCATTTATAGAGATAAAGGAAGTGGCTTTACATAAAGAGAGGCTAATACCAAAGCAAAATTTCGAAGACGAAGGTGATAAAAATCTGCAAAAGAAAGGCAATGGTTCCCCTTATCAAAGGCCTTTTCTTGATCTAGACTGAGAATCGCTAGCGATTGTTGACGCAAACGCACTTCCTCCATTATACAGCGAATCGTGACAAGATTATCAGACATCCTGCATGAGGGTACCGAGCAGGATTGTCCGGGTTCGAAAAACTCAGGGGCGAAAAGTTTTAACCTGCCCTGCAGGACCCCAGTGAAAATCTTATAATCTGTATTCAGCAGAGTAATAGGCCTCCACTGAGAAACCTGACTTTCAAATCTCAGACCAAGTCTGGCTAAATGGCCTCAAAGCTTACGCTGGCCAGCGGCTGGATTCGAACCCGCGGTTATTCGTTTCCAGCGCGGCACCATACCCGGTTGGCCACCCGAGCAGGCCCCACTGAGAAACCTGACATCCAAACCTCAGAGCAAGTCTGGGAAAATGGCCTCACAGCTTACGCTGG
>JAHWFO010065263.1:233871-290120 GCA_023313115.1 Rhysida immarginata
GGTATGGTGCCGCGCTGGAAACGAATAACCGCGGGTTCGAATCCAGCCGCTGGCCAGCGTAAGCTGTGAGGCCATTTAGCCAGACTTTGTCTGAGATTTGAATGTCAGTGACTAAGAAGATTAGACTTTCTGGTGAATTTGTGCCTACCCGGGTGGCCAAAGTGGGTAGGTGTCGGAAGTTAGCTTCCGACCAGCGAAAGCTGTGGGCCAAGTTCATGTTGCCTTGTTAGAGGTGTTTTCAAGTTTTTACGTTGGGTGGAGCATTATGCCACCTGAAGATCTTTTTAGATCTTAACTCTGTGGAGGCAATACCATCTGCCTCTCCACTTCAAAAGTGAGAGGATTTTTTCTGGTGGATTTGTGCCTACCCGGGTGGACAAAGCGGGTAGGTGTCGGGAGTTAGCTTCAGACCAGCGAAGGCTGTGGGCCAAGTTCATGTTGCCTCGTTAGAGGTGCTTAAGTTTTTACGTTGGATGTAGCATAATGCCATCTGTAAGATCGTTTTAGATCTTAATTCCGTGGAGGCAATACCATCTGCTTCTCCACTTCAAAAGTGAGGATTGGACTTTCTGGTGGATTTGTGCCTACCCGGATGGCCAAAGCGGGTAGGTGTCGGGAGTTAGCTTCCGACCAGCGAAAGCTGTGGGCCAAGTTCATGTTGCCTCGTCAGAGGTGTTTTTTACGTTGGGTGTAGCATTATACCACCTGAAGATCTTTTTAGATCTTAAACTCCGTGGAGGCAATAACATCAGCCTCTCAACTTCAAAAGTGGGAGAGAGAGGAGCAGTGTACATCTGGATTTCATCGCCTGTGATTTTGGATTTTAACCTGGAGTGGACATGTCAAGGACTGGACTTTTTGTAAGTGACTTTTTGTGCATTCATTAATTTGATTTTGTCGGTGTACGTGACCCCAGGCTCGCCCTGGGTGCTCGCGACCCGTCCATCCATTACCGGCGTCGTCTGTGCCCAGCGGAAGACTGCAGACCATGGAGAGGATGATTCTCCTCACCTGCGAGAGAGCCTTCAACGTTGCGGAGTTTATGAAGGCCCTGCTGTCCAAGATCGACGTGCCAGAGTTCCTGCCGAATGATCATCCAACAGTCATCTGCCTCCAGAAACTTTCTGCTACGGAGCACCGTTTACTTGTAGCAACTGAATCAGTTGCTAGGAAGATTATTGAGGCTAAGTTTGTTACAGTTCATGACATCAGGATTAAATTGTTTCCCTACAATCCATCTCGATTGGTAATTCTAGTGCGTGGTATTTCCCTTTTGGTGGCATGGGCCTACATTCTCAATGTGTTTAGTCAACTTGGTGAAGTTCTTAAGATGACCAGGATCAAGCATGAAGACCCGGCATATTTGCAGACTGGAGAGATTAACATCGAAATGAACTTGGAAAAGGATATTCCAGACTCCTTAATGGTGCACGGTGAGCGAGCGTTTGTATCTTATCCAGGAATGCGCCGCTCATGCTGGTACTGCAAACGTATGGATCATGTTAGGAATGACTGCCCTTTGCTAAAAACGTGTGAACACTGTCACAGATTTGTGAGCAGAGCTCATTCATCTCCTTACGCCCCAGCTTTACGATTGCCTTCGTCTTCTCATCCTTTTGAGCAACCAGCTAAAGAAAAGGAGGTTGTGTTAACGATCTCGCCAGAAAATTGTGAGTCCTTCCCAGAGCTTCCTGTGTTGCCGCCGTACCATTCTTCTGGTGATAGTTCAGCATTGCGATCCTCTTCCAAAAGGGGCCGCACCCCATCGCCACGACAGCGTTCTTCTGGTGGGCAAAAGCCTAAACTGTCCTGCGTCGAAGTAGAATCAGGGAGTGCCCTGCCTGAAGAAGTGAACAAGACACCTTCCTCTAAGATTATAACCTCTAATGATGTGTCAGATGTGATTTCTGGCGATTCATCCAATGATAAATTAATAATTGACGAAGACAACTCTATGGAAGTTAATGATGACTTAAAGCCTGTTTCTGTTGTGCTTGAAAGTGGTTCTCCAGCGCTTCTGCGGGGAAAGTCACCTTCGCAATCTTCTGTACATGATGCCAGCCCATCGCCAACAAGTTCGGATAAATCCCAACCTTCGCGCAGCCGTTCCAGGAACCGTAGGTCCAAACATAAGCGTTCCAAAAATCGGCATGCTAAGAAAAGCTCTCATAATGGTCCATCACTTGCGAGTAATCATGAAGGCAATGCTTCTACCCAGCTTCCTAATAATGACGTTTAAATACATCTCTCTCAACATCTGTTCGTTGTGTTCTCGTTTTAATCAGGATGTTCTTGTCACGTTCGTGCGGATTCACTCCCCAGATGTTCTGTTACTGCAAGAAGTTAAGTTGAGTAATCCTGACATCAAACAATGTTTGCGTTTTTTCTATAGTTTTTTTCCATCAGCCAAGTATTTTGTTAATCCTTCTTCATCGCATTCTTGTGGTGTAGCCATTATTATCTTTAATCCGAATTTTCGGGTGGATGGGATCGAACGTGATTTAGACTCGAGGGTAATTTCCTTGGATATTTCTTTAGTAAAGTTTAAGTTTCGTCTAATTAATGTGTATGCGCCTAACTCAATAAGGGAACGGCGTGCTTTTCTGTCTGAGTTATCGCCTTTCTTTTTTACTACTTTGCCTTTGGTGATGGCGGGCGATTTCAACTCACATCCTGACGTCCGGAATGTTTTTTCTACTGGTCCTGTTTTCACCATTTGTGATCAAAATAAGCTAGTTGATGTTTGGCCTACTTTAAATACAGATGATCCCGAGTATACGTTCAGCCGGGATTTTTGTCAATCGCACCGATTAGACCTCTTCCTGGTGGATCCACTTTTTTTGTGCCAATCAAGTACAATGGTGGTGCTTCCGGTGTCGTTCTCAGACTATGATGCTATTTCGTGGTCTTGGTCTTTGCCGGAAGGGTCCTCTAGAGGATGTGATCATCAATGATTTATGAATATCTCCTTGCTCGATGACCCAAGAAATTTCCAGAAATTCGCCTCTTTCTTTGAGCGCATTGCTTCACCTCTGGTCCCTACATTGGAATCATGGCAGGTAATTAAATTAAGACTTAAGTTCTTTAGAAGACTAGGTATTACTGCATCGAGGAGGCAGCGTCATCACATTATGCGGTTGACCCAGATCCTTGATACACAGAAGCGTTCTACTCCTCCAGGAGAATACATCCGGGATATTAGGCAGATACGGTCGGAAATTAATGCTGTGTACGGAAAGCTGCTGGGGCAGCCATTCGTGCCAAAGCAACGTGGATAAAAGAGGTTGTCCAAGCCTCTTCTAATGCGTTTGCGGAGGAGCGCTCTAGGGCTTCTGCGCGTCTCGTTTCGCATGTTTACTCAGATGGTCAACCTGTTTATATTATTTCCGTCTTTCATGCTTTTTATAAAGATCTATTCTCTTCGTCCGTCGGATGAAACTCTTGAATGGAATAGTCTGCTTCCTGTTCTTCCCCAATCGGAGGATTCTGTTTTAACAAGAAGGTTCTCAAAACAGGAGGATCTATCTTACATTGTGTCTGGTAGGAAATATGCATCTAGCCCTGGAGTGGACGGTTTTACATATGAATTTTATGCAAGATCTTGGTCGGTGATTGGGGACTTTTTGATAAGGGTTTATAATTCTATTTTGGCAGTCCCGTCGAGCATTAATGTAACTTTCACGGTTGGCAAGATTATCTTACTTCCCAAATGTGCATCTCCGTCGATGGTTTCCCATTGGCGGCCCATAACGCTATTGAATGTAGACTACAAGATTTTTACTGGGGTCTTGCAGTCGCGGTTAAAGTTGGTCGTGTCGGAGTGCATTGATCCTGGTCAAACCTGCTCCATCCCAGGTCGGCGTATGACGGACAATCTTATGTTTTTGCGGTGCATTATCGAAGAAGCTCTTTTGCGTAAGCAGTCACTGGCTGTCTTGAGTTTGGACCAAGAAAAAGCATTTGATAAGGTAAATCATGAATTTCTGTTTAGTATCTTTCGTCATCTCTGTCTTAATAAATTTGCCTCGCTTTTGCAGTCTATGTATGCGCCATGCGAATCATTTGTCTCAGTTAACGGCAGGACGTCGGAGGTTTTTCCGTTGCAGAAGGGCGTCCGGCAAGGCTGCCCGCTTTCGCCTCTCCTTACGTGTTTTATTGTGAGCGTCTTTTGAAATTCATTAACCGTCACCCTGGGATTGAGGGCTATACGCTTCCGCTCATCTCGTTGAAAATTGTTTTATTGGCGTATGCGGATGATATCGTTTTGATAGCGGTAGATGCATATGCTCTGGGGGTTCTCTACAATGCTTTCACTTCGTTTAGTTCGTCAACTGTCTCGACGTTAAATTTGTCCAAGTCTAAAGGTATTGCCGTGTGGAGTTGGTCTCAGGATTCCTTGAGGAGTTTTCCTTTGTCGTGGGGCCATTCTATTAAAGTTCTGGGCCATGTTTTTTCCTTTAATCCTGCGGTGGATACCCTTCAATGGTGTGCGATTGCAGCTGAGTGTAGGCAAAAAGTGGCGAGATCCTTTCGTTTTCCGGTATCCATGGCTATCCGAGCGATTTACTTGAAAGTGCATCTTATCCCCTTGATTACTTATCGGTGTCTTCTTTCTATGCCTTTGATGGCAGATCTGAAGGTACTACAGAAAGAGTTTGTAAAATTTGTCTGGGGACCTCAAATTAATAGGCATCCAGTGTCTGACCACTTGGTTTGTTTTTCGCGGAAGAGAGGCGGTATTGGGGTCCCAGTCATTTATAATCAAATCGCTGCTTTTGTTTTGGGGAACTTCGTTACGTTTTTTGAGCATCCTCCGCCCAGTTGGGCTCCTCTGGTTGCGCTGCATTTGGATGGGTTTTTCCGTTCGTATGGTCTTCCGTTTCTTTACTCAGCGGCTGTCATGCAGTGTATTCAGACTCATCGGCATTTTACCTTTCTGGTTGTTTTTTCGGTTTCCCAGCCCATCCGGCGCCATGGAGCGGATGGTGCTGGTCACCAAGGAGAAGCCATTCAATGTGGCGGAATTTATGAAGGCTTTATTGAAGAAGATTGATGTTCCGCCCTGTTTGCCTAATGATCGTCCAGCTGTGATTTGTCTGCAGAAACTTTCGCTTACCGAACATCGTTTGTTGGCGGCCACCGAGTCCATTGCGAAGACTTTTGTCGGTGTGCGTGGCCCCAAGCTCGTCTTGGGTGTTCTCGGCCCGACCACCGCCAGCACCATTATCAACTGCTTCGTGAGGAAGGCCAGCGACGATGGATCGGATGGTTCTACTCACCTTTGATGGACGCTACGCAGTATGCGACGTTATGAAGGCCATCTATTCGAAGACTGGTATAGCTCCAAGATTACCATCGGAGAAGCCGGCATTCATCTGCCTTCAGAAGTTGTCCGCCACGGAGGCTCTGATGCTGTGCCAGTCGGCGAACATAGCGGACCGACTTATCACCGCTGATTTTGTTAAGGTGGGTGACACCACTGTTCACTTTTTCCCAGCGGAGCCATTCCATCTGGTGGTGACTGTGAGAGGGGTTAACCCCCTGTTATCGAACAAGTATGTTTTGAATTTTTTTCGGGACTTTGGCGATATTTATAAGTTTTATAGACCAGATCACTCAGATACTCCCGGTCTCCAAAACGGAGATGTATTCTTGGAAATGAAACTGGAAAGAGAGATCCCCGACTCCATGCTTATGCATGGGGAAAGAATATATGTTATGTACAGAGGCATGAGGAAGTGCTGTTGGCATTGTCGTAAGAGCACCCATGTCAAGAGGGACTGCCCTCTGTTGAAACGATGCGACTTTTTTAAATTTTTCAACAGTTAATCCAGTTTCAACGCCTTTAGCGTTGCAAACAGATGCTCAAGAAGAAAATTGTCAGCGAACATTCCCTACCACGCCTGCGGATGGAGATATGCGATTTGTAAACATGGTTGATGCCCAGATGGATGAGGTCACAAGTTACGAAGAAGACCCGAGCCTCTACATTGGTCCTCAGCTAACTATTGAAACAGTTTCCGGCTTTGATGTTACCAGATCGCTCGACTCAACTCCCGAACGTTTCTCCTCCACCGCCATCTCCATCTGTAAGAGCTTCTACTGCTCCGCCAACAGTATCTGATGACTCTCATAAGACTGATGACCAACAAGCTAGACGCACTAGATCAAGATCGTCCCGGCAAAACCGTAAAGAGACACATTCGAATTCTGTTGAAACAGCTAGAGACATCGTTAATACCGAACGGGATCGATTACCGAATGTCAGATCTCCATCCCCTGAGAGTGAGAAGTCTAGGTTGGGGTCTGGTCCGCCTTCTCCTGATAAGTCGTCAGTATGAGGTTAATATCATTGAACATTAGATCCTTAGACTCTCGACTTAAGCAGTCGGTACTGTCCACTTTTATCGCTCTGCATTCACCAGATATTTTGCTTCTGCAGGAGGTCAAACTGGCACCCTCGCAACCATTATATAACCTAGACAGTTTGCGCAACCGTTGGCCAAAGAGCCAATGGTTTATTAACTCAAATTCGTCATCTGGTCTAGGGGTCGTTTTTGCCATCTTCGACCCCAATATTCAAGTTGCGCACAAATTGCAAGATTTCGAATGCAGAGTGATAGCTTTGGATTTATTAATATCTGATTTTAAGCTCCGGCTGCTCAATGTTTATGTTCCTTGCCGTCCAATAGACAAACGTAATTTTTTCGAGGAAATTGATTCCTTTTTGCTTACTTCACTTCCATTAGTTATCGCAGGCGACTTTAACTGTCACCCAGATGGTAATAACATCTTTATCTCTGGGCCAGTGTTCTCTCTCTGCTAGCAAAGCGCGTTGTTTGACCTATGGCCAGCAATCCATAGAGAGCCTGGTTTTACATTCCATCAAGGTGTCCGTCTATCTTCTCGATTAGATCTGTTTTTAATAGACAATGCGTTTGCTGACTCGCTAGGTTCTATGTCCATTGTTCCATGCAGTTTTTCTGACCATAGCGCCATTGTCAGTGGTTTCTGAACGTTTCTTTATTGGACAACGAGAACTATATGGATTCTTTTGTTCAATTTGTGGAACGACATCTCCACACTTTGCCCCCGACCCTAGACACGCGGCTGTGGTTGAAATCTAAGATACGCCGGTTTTTTAGGAAAATTGGCATAAGCGAAGCCAGGGCTCGTAAGCGTCGCCTCCTCATGCTTGAGGAGATACTTAGGTTTCTTAGAGTGTCCACTCCTAAAGAGGAGTTCGCCGCCGACATACGCCAGGTCAAATGTGAAATTAATGCGTTGTTGGTAAGGAAAGCTGCGGGCGCGGCTCTAAGGGCCATGCTCAAGTGGCTTTCTGATGTTCGGCATATGTCGTCGGCGGTGTTTGCTGAAGAGCGAGGTCGTGCGGCAATGAGATCTTGCCGTCGCTTGGTGGTTGAGGGCAGGGCAGTGGAATCTGACGAAGACATCGTGTCAGCATTTCATGACCACTTTTCCTCATTCTTTGACAATCCTGTCTTCCCTTCAGAAGCCACGAAGTCTTCGGTAGAGGCTTTGCCTCCATTTGCTGACGACATTGACACAATCATTACTCGTCCCTTTGTCAGTGACGAAGTGATGTCATTTCTGTCTGCTGGGGGTCGTCTGCAGTCCAGCCGGGTGCAGTCCAGTAGACGGCTTTCCGTACTGTTTCTACATCAAAATATGGAAGGTAATAGGGCCTTTTCTTGTTAAAGTCTTTAATGCTATTCTGTCTGACCCTTCCTCCATTTCGTCAGAGTTTACAGCGGGCAGGATCATTTTGCTGCCTAAAACTCCATCTCCCGAGCAGGTTTCTCAGTGGAGGCCTATTACTCTGTTGAATACAGATTATAAGGTTTTCACTGGAGTGCTGCAACGAAGGCTAAAACTTTTTGGTTCCGATTTTTTTGATCCTGGTAATCCTGCTCCATACCTTCGCGCAAGACGTCTGTCGCAATTCGTTGTGTAATGGAGGAAGCGCTTCTGCGTCGTCAAACACTTGCGATTCTTAGCTTAGACAAAGAAAAGGCCTATGATGAGGTTAACCATACCTTTTTATTCGAAATTTTGCATCACCTTCATCTTCCCAATTTTGCCTTGGTTGTAGCCTCGCTATACGCATCAGCCACCTCTTTCATTTCTGTAAATGGTTTGGTCTCACCTTCTTTGCTCTCTTGAAAGGGGTCAGACAAGGGTGTCCGTTATCGCCCCTTCTGTACATTTTCTATCTTGAACCGCTGTTGCGATTTCTAAACCATCACCCGCAAGTGAAAAGATACTCTTGGCCAGCTGCATCGATAAAAATCACCACGTTAGCGTATGCCGCTGATGTTGTTTTGCTTGCATCAGACCCATATTCCCTGGATGTATATAAAAAGTGTTTTGATTTATTTAAGGATTCCACCGGAAGCTCTATTAACCTTGAAAAATCTAAGGGGGTAGTTTTAGAATACTGGTCTGGTGATAATCTTCGTCGTTTTCCGATTTCTTGGGGTGATGTAATAATTGTGTTAGGTTATAGCTTTTCCTTTACTTTGTCCATGGATCCGGTACATTGGAAGCCGGTAATCGATAAGTGTATGTCTCGCCTAAATAAGGCTTTTCGGTTCCCAACCTCTATGCTGGTCAAGGTTCGTTTTGTCAAAACCTATATTATCCCGTTATTGACAGCCAAATGTCTGTTTTCTCTGCCATCGCAGCGAAATCAAGTAATGTTGCTTAGGAAAATCGTCGATTGTGTTTGGGACATAAATTTTAGCTGGTGTAACCATCCTTTGCGTGCAGATTTTTTGTTTGCTCCGTTTGAAAGAGGAGGGTTAGGGCTTCCGATGGTCCGTCAGCGTCTGGTGGCAGCCAGAATGGCGGCTTTGATTCGGTTGTTTTTAATTCCTCCTCCCATCTGGGCGAATTTTGTTTTCATTCACTTTCGGCTGTTTCTCAAGATCAACCGTTTGCCATTTCCGGCATCATTGCCAGGAATTGTATTGTGTCAAGAGCCGAAATTTTACAGAAATCTTCAATCGGATTTTGAGTCTTTTGTTCATGTTCTTCGTGGGGTTAGTTTTGACTCTGTGGGACTCCTAAAAGAGTCTTGGTTTTTCGATAAGTTGAAACCGGATTTGACTACGAACGTGGTCCGTTTGCATCCTAACTAACCTTGGGCATCGATTTGGAAGGTGTTAAAACTGGTATCCTTCGAAAATAATGTTTTCAATTTCCAGTGGAGGTTGTTGCACCAAGGGTTCCGTTCTTTGCAACGCCTTCGGGCATGGGGGATTGTTGATTCAGACCTATATCCTGATTGCAGAGTAGTGGAAATCATTCCGCATATATTTTTCGAGTGCTCACTCGCCCAAACCATTTGGGCTCGCCTCAAGCAGCACTATGGGTTGAGTAGTCTTACTTATCAGTCATTGCGTTGTCTGTTTGACGAGTCATCCGGTGAGGCTTTCAAAATAGACCTTGCTGTTCCAATGGTGTTCGTAAATAAGCAGTTGTGGTCGGCAAGGGTTGCTAGATGTTTTGGATCTGCATACCCGCCGTCCGTTGTTTGGGAAAGGGCTGCTTACCATCTTCGGTCCTTTCTCTTGATGGAATGGAACAGACTAGGTCGGCAGAAGTTTCGTCGCCTTTTTACATCTTCAAAGCGGCTTTGTACGGTCGACAAAAATAATCAAGCATTTCATTTTACGTTTCCGTTGTCTTTGTGATGGCCTCGCCGGATTGGAGTGGGTTACTCTTAGGGGCGTTTAAACAGCTAGCGCAGCCAGTAAAGGCTGCCTGATCACTATGCTGTCCCATGTGCGCAGGGCGCCTGTAGTTGAAATCTTTTGAGACGTTCTCTGAGGCAATTCCATCTGCCTTAGCTTCAATACAGGGAGAGAGAGGATTGGACTTTCTGGTGGATTTGTGCTACCCGGTTGGCCAAAGCGGGTAGGTGTCGGGAGTTAGCTTCCTACTCTGATTTTTCGGAGTTCACTCCTACTCTCTGAAATTAAATAGTTTTAAAATCAATTATATTGTCTCCCGCCTTTTCCCTCCTGTACACTAAACAGTTTACTCTGCTCAGTGTTTAGTTGTGACAACGTGTAGTAGCATCCGTTAACACAGCAATTGTCGCCGTCATGGGCAGAGCAAGTGACCTTTCGGACCTCCAAAAGGGGATGATCATTGGCTATCGGGCCAAGGGGGGCAGCATTTCAGAAACGGCCACCTTTGTGAACGAACCAGACAGTTTCGAGCAACCGAAGAGGTAACTATCGGGCCCCACGGGCCATCGATCCTAGAGGCGAGCGTCGGTTACGACGCCTGGCCGAGACCATTCGGTGTGCCACTGTTGAGCAACTGATACAGCAAATGAACAGTGGGGCCACTAGGCGTGTCAGCACCAAGATAGTGCAACGATCCCTCTTGAGGTTGGGGCTCCGGAGCAGGCGTATGGTAACAGCACCCATGTTGACGCCTGTGCATCGCCGAAAACTCCTCCAATTCGCAATGGACTATCGCCATTGGACCTCGGCCGAGTGGAAAAGGGTTGCTTTTTCTGACGAGTCACGGTTTCTGGTGAATAGAGTGGACGGAAGATGGAGAATTCGCCGGGAAGCATCTGAGAACAGGCATCCCGACACCATCGTTGGCAGACGACAGGCTGGTGGGGGAGGTGTGACTGTTTGGGAGATGTTTTCTTGGTATGGTCTGAGTCCACTGATACCACTGGAGCAGTGCACTGGAGGGTACACTGAATGCTGTTCGTTACCTGACGATCGTCGCAGACCAGGTACACTCCATGTCGACCGTGTTTCCTCAGGGTGATGGCACCTTTCAACAGGACAATACGAGGTCTGTTCAAAAAATACGTAGACTGTTTGAATTGCGCGGGCCCTGTTGGTCCCAATCAAAATCGCTTGGTGTCGCCATCTTCTGACAGATCCGCTGATTACAAGGCAGTTTTTTGATTGCAAATATCAGTATTGGTTGATTAGCTACGCGGTTGTTTGTGAAGTGTGTTTTTTTCGTTTGGCGGATTTTTAGAATTTGGCGGAATTTTAGAAGGCTCCACAGAGAACCAGATTTACTACATCGAAGTTCTCAAACGTCTGCGGGATGCTATCCGGCGGAAAAGGCCAGAAATGTGGACGAGTGGTGACTGGTTGTTTCATCACGACAACGCTTCAGCCCTCAGAACTCGAGAGTTTTTGGCCAACACTCGATCACTGTTCTTCCTCACCCACCCTACTCACCTGACCTCGCTCCTTGTGACTTCTTCTTGTTTCCCAAACTCAAAAGACCTTTGAAAGGAAGGAGATTTGAGACGATTCCCGACATAAAGGCAAATGCGACGAAAGCGCTGAAGGACATCACAAAAGAAGCGTTCCAGGACTGTTTCCAAAAGTGTGTGCGTCGGGGAGGAGAGTACTTTGAAGGGGACCCAGATGTGTAACTTCTGAACAAAGTATTTTTTGTTTTATGACGTCAGTCTACGTAATTTTTGAACAGACCTCGTATTCCCTGCCATATTGCCAAAATTTTCCACGACTGGTTCGAGGAGCATGAGGATGAATTCAAGCTACTCCCATGGCCACCAAACTCCCCGGACCCCATTGAACATTTGTGGGACCATCTTGATCGCCATGTCCGCAAGCTGGACCCTCCACCACGCACGGTGATGAAATTACGGGATGCACTGATCACCGAATGGCCCCAGATACCTGCAATCACCTTCCGAGGACTTATTGACTCTTTGCCACATCGACTAGCTGCTGTGCTTGCCGCCAAAGGTGGGTATTTCGGATACTAGCAGGTGGTCATATTAATGTGTCCCGATCCTGTATATCATACACTTTCATTAAGAACTGAAGAAATTGAATGCTAATTCACAAAATTTTATCACTGCTCAGTAAGTAAAAACAACAGAATACATCTCATATTATTGGTCTGCGACACAATCTCCATCGGTTCCGATGGCATTTCCTCTTACGTTTACAAAGCCTCCAGTGCTTTTCTCATCTGCCCTCTAAAACACATCTTTAATTTTTCAATCAAAAAATACCAAAGTTGTTTCTTTGTACAAAAACAAAGGTTATTCAAAGGATATCAAAAATTATCGCCCCATTTCCATACTTTGTTTTCCAACAAAAATTTTTGAATATGCAGTCTATCAAAGAATCTATCCCACTGTCTCGCCCCATATTTCTTCCTACCAGTATGGCTTCATGAACGGTAGATCAACTCAATCGAATCTCATGGAATGTATACATCTCATTGGTGATGGGATTGGCCAAAACTCTCAGGCTGACCTAATATACATCGATATTGAGAAGGCGTTTGACAAGGTGGACCATTTTCTCCTTATTAAAAAAAACTTTCACAATTTGGATTGCATCACTCGCTTGTCAAATGGTTATGCTCATACTTTACTGATCGAACAAATTATGTTGTCATAAATGGCACTACCTCCAAAAGCTTCATATCTTCCTCAGGAGTGCCCCAGGGTTCAATCTTAGGACCATTATTATTTCTCCTGTTCATTAATGACATACAATGATTTTTCAATTGAAAAATGGAAGGAAAAATTCTGCGACCCGGACTGTTCAATTGAAAAATCATTACCTATGCTTGGAGAGTATCTCCAGTTTATAATCATTATTATTTAATGACATACAAGATGTAGGAAAATCATCCTCTTTGTTTTTGTTCGTTGATGACATCAAAGTGGGCAAAATTATTCGTACCCCTCTTGACTGCTATGATTTGCAACTAGATCTATACTCTATTAGCTCTTGGTGTATCGAAAATAAAATGTATACTAATGAAAAGTGTCACTCGGTCACTTACTCACGGAAACATTCTCTTCATAGCATCTCGTACACCCTTAATGGTTCTTCTCTTGGTAAACAAACTACCACAAAGGATCTAGGGGTCTTTTTTACGCACAAGCTATCTTTCACCGCCCATATAAACCACATTATCTCTAAAACATATAGGACCTATTTTTTCATTGTTTGAAACTCTACACGTTTCAATAGACAGAATTTTCTGTTTTCTTATTCAACTCCCTAGTAAGATCCGGCTTAGAGTATGCTTCGACTATCTGGTCTCCGTACAATGTTACATTACAGCGGCGTCTTGAGAAAGTTCAAACTGATTTTCTACGCTCCCTTCTTCACTTATCAAATCATAAATTCTTTAATGAAAATTTATATGCTACAAACTCTTACCTCAGAGATCACTTTCGTTGTGAAACGCTACTTAACAGGCGTATTTATCTCGACGCCAGCTGTTTATTCAATTTATATAATCATATAACCTATTCTGTTAGATTTGTCAATTTCATAAAACTAGGCATTCCCAAACTAAACTCAAGAAACACTATATTTTATTTACCGCTATTATTGCGACTTGGTTCCTATCTCTCCTACGAGAGCGAAGACTTAGATTCGAATGAATTCAATCAGGGGGTGCAACTTCACACTTCTCGAGTCTTTTGAAAATGGCGGAGCGTGCAAAAATACTTATATCAATTAAATACTCGAAAGATGTGCACTTTTATTCGATTTGTTACCTTCAAACGATTAATGCAACTTGATGAGGAGTGTAAAAAAATTCAAGGAATTGTCCAGGGGGTCTAGGCTGAACTCATCGACAAGCTGTCGATCTCGACAAAATCTAACCGTCGATAAGTGGCATATTACACATTTATACACAAGTTACACACGTATGGCTAGATGATATACACATGTTTACAAACGTTTACACATAATGTTACACATTTATCCATGTATACACATAAATACATACATAAACACATACGTGTAGACACAATATATTATTATTTTCACAGTTCAAATTTCGTAGCACAAGAGAGTGCTTCATGTATGTAAATATTTTTAAACAAGTTTTTGTTAATGTTTTTAAAAAATGTGTATTCTTGAGCTATGTGTATTTAGCCTGTAGGCCGGAAAAGAAGGAAAAACGATTTTAATAAGAAATGTGTTGCTAAATTCTGAAATAACGATCGCCAAGCGCATAATCGACTGCTCTTGAATTGTAGACAAGAATATGCATAGTCGACTGCTCTTAAGGCAGTTGTCGATGGTCAAAGTCTACACTAGAAAATTGACGGTGTAGAGTCTGTACACTGTAGACTCTGTAGACAAGTCGTGTTCATGCTAGCTCGAATCGACAAATGCGTCATTAGCCACGTGACCATCGACACCTGTCGACAGTCGACTGCTTGTCGATGAGCTCAGCCTAGACCCCCAGGTCCGGTTCTAGAGAGCTATTAGCAGCGCAGATACTAATCTCTACGAACTGTAATCTCCATAACCGAAACAACGGTAAGCTCTAATAGTTATGCTACTGCGCACCTTCTCATATTTTCTGTAAAAACTAGACAAAAATAAAACAAATTACAGTCTTCTTATCAATCGTCTTCTTTTCTACTTTGGACAAATATACCTATATAATATGTAAATATAATATAAATAAAGAGGAGATTAGTTCACTTTGTAAAAATGAAAACAAAAGAACTTTCAAATGATAACTTAAAATATGTAAAACGAAAATATAAAATATCTGATTGAAAAATTCGTATTTTGTGATTCTTCTGTATTAATTTAATTTTAGGGGTTTGTAATGTAGTCTAGACACTTTTTTTAAAATTTGTTCGTATAAATTATTCCAATATGAAGCTTATAACCTTTTGCAAGTTTTCACTCAATTGCTAATATGAATTGAATTAAATGTATGTGAACATCACTTTTTTTAACGGCAAACTAATTTTTCACACCTTTCACAAACTGACATATTTTATAATTTGGATTAACAAACTTTTAAACGCAATATTTACTGAAAAATTGCGTAAAGCAAATTAAAAGCTTCAGTTATATACTAAAACAATACAGTCTTCTGCTATTCAAGACAGGATGGGTTCGCAGCGCCGCCCTGGTGAACAAAGGACTTGTGGCGCTACTGAATTTTTACCTTTGGGTATATTTATCATCTCTATGGAATTCAATGCTAGGCCATGGATGAAAGAAACAGGATGGACGACTCCTATGAGTCGTGCGTGAGATTTTTTCAGTGGCGCCCTCTGGATTCTTAAGTGAAAAATAACGAAACGTTTGGTTTCACTTCGCATGGTTTCTGTTTACACAGCTGTTAGAGGAGGAAAGCATGGCCGCCTATCGCAAAGATATTACGTATTTCATTTGAGTTCTTTTGAATTTTTTTGTATTAAAGTATTTTTTATTATTTTATTAAATAGTTAATAAATACAACTGAAAAATAAAATAATAATAAGCAAATAACAAAATAATAAATATATAAGTAAGATCAAAATAAAACCAAAAAATCAAATAAAGAGCTGACGTTTCGGATAGAGCCTATCCTTTATCAAAGCAAAAAAGGATAATTCTCTAAAAGCAAATAGAATATTAGAGAATTATCCTGAAGTTATGAAAGTAGTACTAAAGGACGGGTTTATATATAGTTTGCATGGGGAATAGTAAGGCGTTATTGGCTGACAAACAAGAGAACAAATGGGATTAATTAGACGAACTGTTGGGATAGGACAAGACGGAGGACAAATAGGAAATAATAAGGGGGCGGCGAGAAAAATGTAATAGGATGAAACATATGAAAGTGAAATTATACAAACGTTTAGGAATGATAGGGTGCCTAGCAAAAAGATTACGTAAAATTATTCCTGATTATTAGTAGACAAAAAAAAAAAAAAAGGGGGGGCTGTCATGAAAGAATATTATTGACATTGTTCAAAAGTATCGATTTTATGATTCCCTGACTGTACTTGGTTTAGAAAATAAAAATTCCCTGACCATTCCCGGTCGCTAGTCACCCTGTAAAAAAGTCCCACATGTAAGAGCAATGGATCAAAAGTAAAAAAATATGAAAGGCCATTGAAGAACATTGAAAAGAATAAATAAAAGATAAGAAAGAAGAAAAGGCCCCATAGGGCTTGCGACAAATTAAGGAATAGCTTTAGTTGGAAGGGGACATGGGAAAGGTAATGAGGGAATGGTGCCTTTGCTAAGGTTAATGCCATTAGGGGTGAGGGAATTAAATTTCCAAATAAGAAAAGACTCGAATAGCTTTTCCAGACTCGAAGAAAATGGGTTAAAGGGATTTTTTTTTGGCTTTCTCTATCCCTTGCAGGCTATGACTGTTTTCAGTAAAACGAAACATCATTTCTATACTCTCGAAACCGGATAAGAATTATTTCGTCGTTAAATACAAAATTTGTAATAACTTGTTTTGTGAATTAGATTTATATTGTTCATTAGTTTGTTGAAAGGCCAGGCAAGGTGTTGAGTATTCTAGCCAAGAGGTTGATTGCAAAGACCAAAACTCAATAAATATTTAACTTTGGTAAAAGCTTGTGGGATGTTTGGAATATTATCTCCTTAGAGATGTTTTACGTTAGGTGTTGCATTATGCCACCTGAAGATTTTTTTTAGATCTTATAAGCCGTGGAGGCAATATCATCTGCCTCTCCATTTCAAAAATGTAGTGTTACCATCATTCGTTTTTGTTTTTTTTAAGTAATGTTCTGAGTGTTTGGAATGCGAGTGGAAATGAAGTGAGATACTTTCTTCTTGCCTGTTTTATTCTTGTATAACCCGATTAAAAAAATTCAAAATTAATTTCAAAATCCTAAAAATGTTGGATGGGTTTACAGTCCTGTAATTGGGGATTTGTGCTTTCTTCACAACGGTCAAGACCATGGTAAAGCTACGGCCACACAGAGGGCTACGCGACGGATGCTATGTTCGCTCCGATTTGTATACAAATCTGTTTATTGAATTGCCTATTTGAAGATTTACGTAAAGAAAGAATGTTTATTACAATTATAATTAAACCAAAAGTTTTTTATTCATAGCATTTCGGAACGATATCGGCTTTGCAATGCCAAATATTAAGCTAAAGGAATAACTTGTTTTGATTTTTGCTCCTGTCTTTTTCAAAGTATATTTTGAAAAATACAGGAATAAACGATGAAGCTAGATAGCTTACTATCTATCTAAAGCCATTATTTTTTATTCTTTTGTATTTAATTGCTTAGAAACGCCATAATCGTAGCATATTCACATGATTGAAATCACCGAAAGCAAAAAATTAAGGTGCGTCCACACAAATCGCGACGGACGCTACACGTCCAAAAAACATGCGCCTCTATTCACACAGTAAGTTGACGCTACGGACGCGACGTTCTGGAAGTTTTGGATGTTTGGACGCATCGAGAAGGGTTTTATTGCGCAAATATTTTCTGGTCGTCCAAAATGTCCGTCGTGGACGGGCTTGCGCAGTAGAAAAGCAATGGTGATATGCTCATCGCCTGCAGCTTCGGTGATTTCAATCGTGTGAATATTCTGCGATTATGGCGTTTCTAGAGCAAATGAATACATGTTTTTTGGAAATGCATAATTCATTAAAAGAATTAAAGAAGAATAAACAAAAGAATAAAAAATAGTGGCTTTACATACACAGCAAACCAACGAGATTGGAAAATATACTTTGAAAAAGACAGGACAAAAATCAAAACAATTAATATTTGTTATTATAAAAACCTATGAATAAAAAAATATTACATATTTATAATTATATCGTAATATTTATAAAAATTTACAGCATAAATATTAATTCATTATAATTGTAATAAATATTATTTCTTGTATATCTAAATTTATCTTCTCTTTACGTAAATCTTCAAATAAGCAATGAAACAGAGTTGTATACAAATCGGAGCGAACATAGCAGGAACACATCACCATGGCTGGTGTACTGCGCATGCCCGTTCACGACGGACGTTTTGGACGTCCAGAAAATATTTGCGCAAATAAAACGTCCAGAACGCCGCGTCCGTAGCGTCCGCAATTGTGTGTGGCCACTTACATAGAGAATGTTGTTTCTCTTCAGCTTTTGCCCTTTTTCTCACGGGGACGTTGTGTTAATTTTTGATTTGACAATGAAGATTTTTTACGGACGGATGCCCTTCCTGACGTCAACCTCACGAGAGGAAATGTTAGAAAAGGGACAAACACAAACATCCGTGCCCTTGGCGGTATTCGAACCCGTGACTCGCTGGGTCCGAGAGCGATAAGACCTGCGCCTTAACCCTCTCGGCCACCGAGCCGGCTCCACTTACGTAGAGTAAAGAAGAGGCACATTTTTATGGACGCGTAGCGTCTGTCCCATCCGTCGCGTCCGTTGCGCTCTCTGTAGCCGCAGCTTAACACAGTGAATTGAAATAACTATCATTAATTGTTTGCAAGCCTTTCCTGCGTGATTTTTTTTAGTAAACCACAGGAAAGATACTAATGGTATAAACGGAAGGAAAGATTCCGCGACTTGCATTCGAAACAGGGAAAACGGGTATCACGCCCGGCGCCTCTACCAACTGGGATGGCGGTATGAAGGTAACGACTATAAGTTAGTTAAGGTGGAAGCCCAATGAGAGGGCAGGCACCCAGCTCGAAGATTCGGAATTCCTCCTATCCAAATCATCAGAAATCTGCTGAAGACTCATACGAAAGGAATATATTTAAACTGATCTTAATGTTCCAGACATAAGGTAAAGATAGCGCTATTTTTTCCATTGATATCTTTACCTTATTTCTGAAGCATTAACTCCAGTTTAAATTTATGACTTTCGTAAACTTGGAAAGAGATTACAAATATTACTTTGTTTATTAATCAATTTTAATGCACTCAAATGTACTTCTAAAGCGAAGTCACGAATAGATGAAAAAAATTCGCTTTTCTTGAAAAAAGAAGTCCATTTAAAAAAGGAAAACAGATTTTGTTCTTATGCTTTTGCTTGCAGATTTTCCAAACAACGAAACGTATGGGACACAGAGTATTGCCAAAACAAATTAGCATTCTCTTTCATGTACTTGTCCTTTGTTGGCATTATTAATAAAAAATAAACAATGCACAAAACGATGAAAATGGGCTTTAAAATTAGACACGTCCCTGGTAAATTGAAACACAGGAAATAAGCAAGATAAAAACAGATTGATAATCAACGTGATCACTTGCAACAGATTAATACACTGCTCAAAACAATTAAGGGAACACAATTAAAGTCTGCCATCTGACATCTAAACGACTTGTAAATAAATAAACAATAAGCGAAAGGACACTGATTGTTAAACTCCAAGATGGAGATAATGATTGATTGATGCAAGTAATAACTATTAATAGAAAGTGTGTATATAGTATGACTAACGATTCCAAATGAATAACGCCGACAAAGCGAAAGTTACAGTCAAAATCGGGCTGTCTGACTTATAGCTCCGTCCTGTTGATAATAAGCTTGTCCACATGAATCGCCCATTAATAGAAGTACATTCCCAGAACATTTCAGGAAGTTTAAGGATCGATTGCTATGCTATGTTCGTAGTCCAAAGTCATTTGAAGAACTTCGAAGAGAGGTTGGTGTATTGCAAGATACTTTTCAGGTGGCTGTAAAAGCTCTAGGGCTGCTAGAGGACGATGAAGAAAGGTATCGTTGCATGCGTGAAGCAATTGATTTTCAGATGCTTCGACGTCTATTTGCAATCACTTTGGCTTACTGTAGTCCCCGGCAACTTAAGCGATTGTGTAATAGTTGTGCAGACACGTTGTCAGAAGATTATCAGCAACAACTCAACTCAGATGAAACCAATCTTCGAATGCTGAATCTCACATATTAAGAGATTTGGACAATATCTGACGAACAATGAACGCCGATTCAAGGATTATGCAGAGATGCCTCAATTGCTTCAGTTCGCTGATCAAGAAGTTGAAGCGTTCCAGGATTCAAATCCACTGGTATCGCTGGAGACTGCATACCACCAAGCAAGATTGCCAGAGTTGGTGGATGAATAACAGCTGATTGTGTACAATCATATATTAAAAGCAGTACGCAAAGATACGTCAGAAGGGAGACCAGTTTTCTTGGACGATCCTGGACAAACTGATAATTTACTTTTGTGGGAAAAGGTGTGGGACTGTTCGATTGGAAGGCAAGAATGCCCTGGTAACGGCAACGTGTGGAATGGCTTCTGACGTCATTTGTGAATGATATGCACGCTAGGATTTCTAGGAGAAGAAGTTGTACCTTCGACGACGTCGAAGTTGAAATGGTCTGAACCTGTTTTTACCTGGTTCCTATATTAACACAGTGATTGTCACGTGTCAAATCCTACAGATCGAGGATCGTGACGTGTTCGAACTTCCAAGACGTGTGTGAACCTCCGTGACGGAACTCTCTATAGTCGCGAGATCAAAGACAATCCGAGAAAAATCACGTGAGAGCACGGGATTGCTGAACATGGAAAATGTCAGAGGCTGACGGCTATGTGGTCCGATGGGTCTACAGGGGCCTCTCCTTTATCGCCCAAATAGTCAGACGTCTCAGGGGCGGATGACGATCGGGTCGATTGGGTGTAGGGCTTGAGGTAGGCGGATGTCGGACATCTAGCTTCAGACTTGGCTCGGGAAGCGCTGTCCTTCTTCAACCTCGGGACACCTCGACCGCTGTCATCTAATTTGACGGGCGGGCGAGACGACCTTTTCTTGGGATGGAATACCTCTTCGTGCGGCGTACGAAATCGGTTACTCCAGCATCTAGGGCGGGCTGACGGCTGACGCCTTCTCGTTCTCGAAGGACGATGCTGGATTACGTACAACTGGACCCTCTTTCACCCGAAGAGGCTCGGCTGGGGAACTATCCTTCACGGAGCGCTTATGGCTACGAATAGATATACTATTAATGGACTCAGAATTTCTACGTTTCTTACGTCTGCCAGGCCTCAGTCTATGTTCCCCGTCCTTCGTCCAGATCCGTGTCCATGGGTTGGTCCTGTCGGTCTTCCGTCCATCATTCATTAGTCGCTCGCTATTGTCAATCTGATCGGCCTCGCTGGTTCAGCGGTTGCGTGATCGCCTCTGATGCCCGAGTACGCGGGTTCGATCCCGGCCGAGGACGACGAGGATTTTTCAGGGGGAAATCCTGAGATCACGCACTTTCTTCGGAAGGAAAGTAAAGCCGTTGGTCCCGTTTGCCGACTGCACGTTAAACAACCCTTGCGAGGCAAAATTTGCGGCCCCTATAATGCCGTCCTGAAATGACCATAGCAGTTGAAAATGAACGTTAATACCAAACAAACCAACTATAGTCACTCTGTCTCTTCCTTTCCATTCCTCCGCTTTTATTTCCCCTGGTTGGATCCTGGGCCGATTCTGAGCTGTGCGTTCGCCTATCAGCTTTCGAATCAGCCTCTCTCATCCACCAATTGTCTTTTCTCTGACGTTCCTTCGTTTTCTCGCCCGGTCTATTCTTCTTCGGGGGGACGGCTTCCTTTCTTCTTTCTTTTTCCCTTGTCAAATCCTTTCTAACTTTATTTTCTTTGCTACCTTCTCTTTTCGGATTTGACACTATGTCGAAAAATAATGCAAAAATTCATATACCCTGTTATTCTTATGTTATAATAAACTTCCTGTTTTTTCAGACATTCTCTTGTATATTTTATTCATTTATTCAGTACAATTAATTCATTTATTTTGTAAATTTCAACTTGTTTGTTAATATTAAAACGATCATTTTAAAAACTACTACGATTCCTTCTCGGTTCACTTAACAAAATTACGTCACAGTTACGCATTACAGCCACCTCAATAGCCCACCAAATATGAACATTCAGAGGGCCACTAAATGATCTTGTAGAAAAATTTATTTCAACTCTGGCCTTCAGCAATGCAATATAATACAGGGATGGAATGTACTGCCCGAACATTTACAAGGTTTGCCTCCCTTATGGAATTCTACAAGATAATAATGGGACCCTCGTGGTTATAAAAAATCCATATAAAACATTTTAACCCAGTTTATCTATCTCTATCCCTATTCTCACCTACGGTCACGAGTCTTGGGTGATAACCGAAATGAAATTCCTGAGAGATGTGGGAGGTATTACCCTACCAGACAGAGTGCAGACCAGCACAATAAGGGAGTTTTTAGCCGCTTACTTCTCCACACTGAGAGGCCTTCGTGAAACGGATGCTGCAAACTGGTCTTCTTAGGTAGTTGCTATTTCCCAAACCGGCGGGTAAGAAACCAATGGATCGGCCTAGAACCAGGTGGCTAGATCACATGGAGAATCTCGGTTCGAGTCCCTTGGGTATTACTTTTAAGGACATACTCCTGATAGCGGAAGATTACGAGCGCTGGAGATCCTCCACAGGGCTGCTGCCCCCGCGACCCTAACGGATAAGCTGTTTTGAAAAGAAAGTAAGCTGACTTTGTAGGTTGATTTTTATACATAGCTAGAAATCAGTTGCTGTTTTGATTTCGAAGCAATCGATAATTACTCGACAAGTAGAATAAGACTCTTTAAAAGACCCAGACACTGTGTTACGATTGGTTTTGATATCCAACGGTTCCAGTTAAGATAGAATCATTATTTTTTTTGTTTACATCTCAGATTTTCTGTAGTTTTTAATCCATCTGAATTAATAAAAAATTAATCCCCCGAGGAGGTTATAGGAAAGCAGCAGAAGCCCTGAGTTCATCTGTTTCTTACCTTTTTAATACGCAATTTTTAACCCTCGTTTTCATCAAAACATTGACATTCTCGAATGTAGTATTTAGAAAATGTAAAAGAGCTCTTTATTTAGGTTCACATCATTTCCGATGGCATGATATATCAGATAGCATATATTGCCTTTTGAAAACGTTAACAGTTTTATAGACCACGCGACCACTACGACTACACAACTGCGAACCCTCTAAGAAAATTTCAACTGCGAACTCCAGGGTATTGTGGATTTTGCCTACAGGCATCTGCATATCAAATTTCACTCCTTTATATATCATATATAGAGATATACTCCTGTCCTAATTTCACCCCCATAACTCCGACCCCACTGGGAAAATCAAAATCAAACAAAACATGCTCTTTACATGCTGTATTCAAAAATGTAAAAAATAGGAAGGTAAAACCAATAAGTAGCTTCATTTTTCCGCTACTTAATAATGTGAAGTAAGAGAGCAAATACTGAAGAACCAACATCTCCCAAATCATGAAAACATTTCTTGTCTCTATTGATCAGGTTCTGTGCATCAGCAAAGATATACAGGGTGTTTCTAAATCATCTCCCGTATTATACAGTTTATTACTCAAAACTATTACAGATTTTAACGTGATTTTTTTATTCACAAAGAAAAACTCAAAACGTTTCTTAGCATGCCTTAGTAAATTGCAATGTGTCCCCCATTTATGGCGTGAAGGACGTGAAAGCGAAACTCGATTTCCTCACCATTTCGTAGGTGATTTCAGTGATTGTTTGAATTATTCTGTTCTTGAGAGTTTTAATGTCATCAACGTTGGTCTTGTACACTCTGTCTTTCACATATCCCCAGAAGAAAAACTCTAGAGGGTTCGCATCGGGTGAGCGAGGGGGCCAAGGGATTGGCCCATCCTTTGCAGGCCATCGTCCTGGAAAGTTCGTATCAAGGCACTGCCTAACTTGCAGGCTTCAGTGAGGAGGTGCTCCATCTTGTTGAGACTATGTTGAGCTGCAGTTCTTCCTCCTGTGGAATCAGGTAGTTCTCCAGCAGCAAAGGTCCGATTACTCGACCATGCATTAAAACCGCACAAAAATGCTAGCCCGAACGTGGAAGAAAATCGAGTTTCGCTTTTACGTCCTTCACGCCATAAATGGCGAGGAGGGGGGCACAATGAAATTTATTAAGGCATGCTAAGCAGTTTTTTTTAGTTTTTCTTTGTGAATAAAAAAAATCACGTTAAAATCTGTAATAGTTTTTGAATAATAAATATGTATAATACGGGAGATAATTTAGAAACATCCTGTATCGGGTTTTGCAAAAGTACTGTGACACCTGCGGATGCGTCCACGGAGCAAGTGCTGTTGAAGACGTGGGCGATACCGTAATGTAAACGTATATAGGTGGAATGAACGCGATTCGGATGCAAGGAGTTTGCGATGGAACATAATAGAATCGAGATCTCTGTGCTCCTTCGCGCGGGGCACAACAAGTCTGCCATCGCTAAGCAGAGTCGCAGAGAGGCTGAAGAAAGGGGAAAACCTCAAAGATCGCCCACGTGCAGGCAGACCTCGAGTTATCAGTCGTGTGGGGTGTTAGAAAAGCCTTCGAACGCGACCCGACTCTCAAAATGACACAGTTCGCAAAGTAAAAGAAGATTTTTGTGGCCACGGTGTCCAGAGCCATCAAGGAAGACAGTGGAAGGAGTTTGAGGCGCGTGGCAAGACATTTGCTGACGGATGGCATGCGAGACAAACGTCGGGAACGCTGTCGTCGCCTTCTCAACGTCTTGTAGAACCATGACAATCGTACTGTCATCTTTTCTGGTGAAAAACCTTCACGGTCGACACGGTCGTCAACAAGCAGAACGACCGCGTGGTGAGCTTCGGCCAAGACATCTCTGAGGTCCGCTACGTGACTACAACCAAACACCCGGCCTCAATGATGACGCTCGGCGTCGTAGCGTCGAATGGCATGAAAATGCCGCCAATCTGGTTCCCGACCGGTTACAGGCTTACCGCGGCCGACTACAAAGACATCCTCACCAAGAACGTTCTGCTCTGGATGAAAAAAGTGACGAGGAATGTGGTCTACCTCTTTCAACAGACGGTGCCCCGGCCCACAGTACCAAGACCTTTCAAGAGTGTTGGGGTCGAACATGAACTTCAGGTCGAATGACTTTTGGCCTCCTCAGTCGCTCGTCCTCACCCTCTTGACTACAACGTGTGGGCGCATATCGAGAGCAAGGCCTGCAAGATCCGTCACAGCAACGTCGAGCAGCTGAGAGCATCTGTGAATCGCGTGTGGACCGCCACGAAGAAAGACTACATCCGTAACGTTTGTCGGGCCTTTAGACAGCGCATAGAGTGTGTGCTTGCCGCCGAGGGCGGTTACATCGATTAATGTGCATTGTGTGCACAGCAGTATCAATTCTGACAATAAAAACCGTGTCTAACTGCATTACACATGAGGTTATGTCATTTTTGAGGGGGTCCTCACATGTGTAACAGAACTTTTGTAAAACCCGGTATATGATTTTATGCTTCACCCGCATGTCTTATTATCAACTTTAGGTAAGGTAGTCTCTTTTTTCAATCTTCTTAGATGTAAAAGTAAAATCTGCTTTCATAATATCATCAAATTTAGCCTCGCAGCTAAAATTTAAGATAATTTAAGAACTTACAAACATGTATTACTTATATAATTGACCTATAACAAGCAAGCGACTAACTTCAACATACGAGGCATGTTTTTTAAGTAAGTACCGTTTTGGAATTAAAAAAAGACGTGCAAAGATATCGCAATAATTTTATTTTTACATGAAAGCCTGTACCTTAATCTACTTTTCTACATAATTTCCGTGAATATTGAGGCACTTGTCATAACGTGGCACCAGTTTTTGAATACCCTCCTGATAAAATTCTGCCGCCTGACTTGTTAACCACTGTATCACAAATGTTTTGACTTTGTTATCGTCTTGAAGACGCTGACCACCCAGGAACAAGTGCAGGAACAAATGGTAGTCGCTGGGCGCCAGATCAGGGCTGTATGGAGGATGATCTAGAGTTTCCCATTTAAAAGATTTGATGAGATCTTTGGTCCGATTAGCCACATGTGGACGGGCATTGTCATGCAGCAAAACGATACCCTTACTCAACTTGTCACGTCTTTTGTTCTGGATTGCACGACGCAGATTGTTCAATGTCTCACAATAAGACGCTGCATTGATTGTCTCATTACGAGACAGAAACTCCAGTAGCAATACTCCTTTTCTGTCCCAAAAAACTGTGCACATGATTTTCCGGGCAGAAATTGTTTGCTTAAACTTCACTTTTTTGGGTGATGATGAATGTCGCCATTCCATGGATTGTTGTTTTGATTCTGGTGTGACGTAGGCCACCCATGTTTCGTCACCAGTAACAATTTGGTCTAAAAAATCTTCACCTTCATTGTGGTACCGCTCAAGGAAAGTCAATGCACTGCCTAAACGTTGGGTTTTGTGCAAATCCGTCAACATTTTTGGAACCCAACGTGAACACAATTTCCGGTAATTCAAGTTCTCGGTCACAATGCGATACAAAACACTACGAGAATATTGAGGAAAGCAGTCGCACAATGATGAAATTGTAAAGCGTCTGTTTTCCCTCACCTTTTCGTCCACTTTCTGCACCAAATCTTCATTAACGACCGGAGGACGCCCACTCCGTTCTTCATCATGCACATTTGTGCGGCCATCTTTAAATGCTCTCACCCATTTCCTTACCATTCCATCACTCATAATGTTTTGTCCGTACACTTCACAGATCTCACGATGAATATCGATCGGTTTTACGCCTTTAGCACTAAGAAATCGTATAACAGCCCGTACTTCACAATCGGCGGGACTCACGATTGTCGGAGGCATCTTAAACACTCAGGAAACAACGTATACAATGAAGAATCAGACTGTAATGGCGTCAGTGCGTAGACAAGAGATGTAGTTAACCAGCGCGCATGCGCGGAACGCCGACCGTAGCGCTGCGGTGGCGGAATCGCAAAACGGTACTTACTTAAAAAACATGCCTCGTATATACGTACAGTGGCTGCAGTAGTTTTCATTTCTGCTTCGAATCCAGACAAAACTACCAGTACATATTGTGGAGCCTGCATCACGAATTCATTTTGCGTTGCCTTTGACGCCAATTTTAAATTAATATGCAGTATATTAATGCACGTTATAATATAAAAACTACTTTAGTTAAATTATACTCACTTATACGTTTAAAAACAATTAGAATTTTTAAGTTTCCTTCTTACTTTGTTTATTTATTTATTTTTGCCTATTTATTTATTTGCTAACCACGCAGACGTGAAAATACCCACTTCCTAAAATTTAACATTTTGCTTCACTGTGCTGACCTCAAATATCTTTCAGGTGGTGATCGTCCATATCCTCTCCTATAATTATGCAGTATAGCAATTGGCAACTTGCTTTTACAGACCATAAATATAATGTATAAAATAAAAATTTTAAAGCACACACTTTCATCTTAAAAAGTGTAGTAAAAAGTAAAAAATCTAATTTAAAAAAAGATAAAAGTGTGGTGGCGCTTTTAATATTAAATTTTAAAAAGAAAATACTACATAATAAAATAAACGCGCCACCACACTTTTACCTGTTTTTTTTTAAATTAGATTTTTTACTTTTTACTACACTTTTTAAGGTGAAAGTGTGTGCTTTAAAATTTTTATTTTACACATTTTATTACGGTTGTTTTGAATGGATCTTTCACGTAATTCACCTGTGAAATCAGCTTCAAGCATTATGAATTTGTTAAACAATGGAGGGCGATTTCACCTCTTTCTTACCTCCATTGTTAGCATCATAGTCTATAGCAGTGATAGGCAAACTTTTTTTTAAAGATTTTTAACCTTTTCTAAAATTTTTAATATAAAGTGCACTGTTTCCCTAAAAATAATTTCAAATTATCCTATTTCTGGTCTCTCTTGCGCATATTTCTAAACAATCTTACGGGCTTCATGGAATCCGGTAGCGAGCCGAAAAGAAACCGATATAAATAGATTATCGATCGCGCTTCCGCCATTTTCCATTGTGTAGAGAAGCTAGGGATTTCAGATCACGCAATGGCCCAAGTGCGATCTATGCCAACGCCACCTAAAGGCAAGGCCTGCTCACTGAAATGTCATACATTGTTACATCAATTTTTAGCAATTGCATTGGAAATCTTTTTATACCATCTAAACAGTTCTTGGAATTTTTTACTAAAAAATTACGCAGGAAAGGCTTGCAAACAATTAATGAGAGTTGTTTCAATTCACTGTGTTAAAATGGTCTTGATCGTTGTGAGAAGATCACAAATCCCCAAATACAGGATTGTACACTCATTCAATATTTTTAGGACTTCGAAATTAATTTTGAATTTGTTAATTTGGGTTATACAAGAATAACCCCTTGCAAGAAGAAAGTTTTTCTCTTCATTTCCACTCGAATTCTAAAAATTCAAAACACTTTAAAAAAAAACCCAATTATCATGCAGAAAGCAATTGGTGAAGAATATTTACTAAACTTAAATGAACAGTAAGTATTATTCTTTGCAATCAACCTCTTGCCAAGAATACTCGGCATCTTGCCTGGCCTTTCAGCAAACTAATGAACATTATAAATCTAATTTACAAAACAAATTATTACACATTTTGTATATAACGACGAAATAATTGCTATCCGGTTTCGAGACTTTAGAAATGTTTCGTTTTAATGATAACAGTCATAGCCTACGAGGATTAGAGAAAGCCAAAAAAAAAAAAAAAAAATTCCGCGGCGACGCAGCTATCCGACTGATACCCTTAACCCATTTGCTTCCAGTGGCAGGAATTCCTACAACTGCAATTTTTAGTCACTAAATCGCATTTATAAACCATATCTTGTCTATGTTTTATTTTAGTTCATTATTTGCATTTCATATATAAGACCGAAAAGCAGACAGTACCATCAAAGGCAGAAAAGCAGACAAAGGCAGAAAAATCATCTTACAAGCCGAAATTAAAAGAAAAAAAAAAACTTCTTCTAAATTAAAAGAGCAATTGCATTGGAAATCTTTTTATATCATCTAAACAGTTCGTGGAATAGTCCCAAAACCATAGCTTTTTAATTTTTATAATAAAAATCTCAACAATATGCCTGGATATATCTGGTGAAGGTTTTCCTGCCGCTGAGAGTTAACGAAATCAGATTGTGTATCCATAGGTTATCGTGTGTATTTATTATCATTGTTCCGAATGAAACTGTTATTCCAAATCTCAACTTTCATAAACATATTCCAAAGGAAATACACTGAACTAGAAAAGAAGCCTGATGTACTTACACAGGTCATCCACCGTATGGAGATGCCTGGTTTATATAAACACTGACAACCAATCAGAGAATTTCAGATGACAAAACCGTGTCTCCTCGCTACTTTACACTGAAAATAGCAAATCTAGATTTCCAGAAGATAAATCCGTGTCTCTTTCTTCTTTTAGACTAACAAGGGGAGGACCAGGTCTGTTAAGCTTGGATTTAACTGAAATTTAAATATGTTGTTACGCACCCCTCCCACTATTATATAGCATAGTAACTCATGCTAATGGGTATTAGTTTACGGGATATAATCATTTAAAGTTAGTTATGTAGGATATTGATGTATATTTACAAATTCAGAGAGAGCGACGTTCAAGTAGACAACGTGGTCATGTGGGTAAGTCGCTAGGTTCCAATGCTAAAGATTCAAATCCGTTCCTTTCCCACCTCCTTCATTAAATTTAATTTTTTGAACATGTTTTTGAACAAATTATATTTGAAGCTAACGTTATTTAGTAAAAACATATTATTATAATTTTTTTCATATTATATTTTTAATAAGTTATTATTATTATGTTATTATGCAGGGTGGATACAAAAAAATGAGCCTCCCCCCTTTTTATTTTCGTAACCGAAACAATTTTGAAGAACCCAATGAACACGTACCCAAGTTGTGGGTGTCTATCCGATGGTGCAATTTTCATCATCCCTAATAGGCAAATTAGGACATATACAAATCCTATCTTAAAAACCGTAACAGATACACGAACAGTTCCAATTGAAGACTTGTTCAGCATGGAATTCCGAACAAAACAAAACAAAATTTCCAAAATCCGATTGAATGGATCACCAACAATCACATGTCGAATTTATTAGTTACCTCCCTATGCACTTCACAAAGGCATTTGAATGTTCAACATGGAAATCAAGAAATTACCAAACATTACAATAATAACATTCACTTTCATGAGGAAAAGCAAATAAAAAGCATGTGTCAGCATACACAAGACAGAACAATTCCAGGATGGCAAGCTACACTCTTCCTGAAATTGCCATTGTTGGTGATCCGCTCCTCGGATTTTGGAGATTGCTTTTGTTTTGTTCGAATTCCATGGTGAACAAGTCTTCAATTGGAATTTTTCGTGTATGTGTTACGATTTTTAAGATAGGATTTGAATGTATCCTAATTTACATATTTGGGATGATGAAAAGTGGAAAATGGGATAGGTCACCCACAACTTCCTATTCATTGGATTCATCAAAATTGACAAATCTGCTTCAGTTACGAAAATAAAAAGGGGGGGGGGTCATTTTTGTATCCATCCTGTTTAATAATATAATAATAACTTATTAAAAATAAATATTTTGCTACCGTCCTCAAATGAAATATAGTATGCAAAAAATTATAAAAATATGTTTTTAATAATTAAATATAGTCTTTATATATAAAAATTCAGGCTCAGGGTGCATCAGTAAATGTTCTGAAAACTTTTGAACCACTTATCCGATTGAGCTAATATTTGCAACATACATTCCTTAGCTCCAGAGTAAGGTTTTCATGTCCCTAAAGTAGGGGGGAAAGAGGTAAAAATCATATATCTTGGTTTATGTTTGTTTGTTTACTCAAGAGATGGCGCCAGAGTTTGTTTATCTTTTCCTTGAAACCGAAACTGGATTAACGAAAAAAACTTCCATTTTTCTCCGGATGTGTATTATTATTTGCACATTTCAAGGTAGGAAACGCAAGTTTTTTTCTGTCCTGCTTCTGCGCAGTTACTCCAGTTTCGGTTTCAATGGGAAGGTCTATACAAAAATTCAGGGTGCGTCTGTAAATGTTCTCAAAACTTTTGAACCACTTATCCTTTTGAGCTCATACTTGCACCAGATGTTCATTAGGTTCAGGGTAAGGTTTACATGTGCCGAATGTCAGATTGGCCCAAAGGGGAAAGTGTAAAAATAATATTTTGCTTGATCTGTCTGTCTGACATGAGCCTACGATATGCGCGGACCAACAATGGGCGAGGTCAAAAATGCTAACACCGAGTTGAGTTAGTGAAGAAAGCCATTGTTGCTACGACAATCAACAATACGTTAACAATCGAGCAATAATCATTGCTTCACCAACCCAACTCGGTATTTGCATTTTTGACCTCGCACAATGTATGTCATCTCCTACAATGCAGAGTAAAGTTTCTGCAACAATAGGCCATAAAAAATTACTTTGGCTATGGTCATGGATAAAGAAATACAGGATGGGAAACTCCATTGTTTAAAGCGTGATTTTTTATTTCACTAGCGCTCTCTGGCCATTTGCGTGGGCATTACTGTCTGTCTAGCAGACAAATTTACTTTTCCTTATTGGCATCGATGGCTCAGTGGTTGCGTGATCTCCTCTGATCAACACATCCTAGACAGAAGGCCTGATAACGGAAACGTCATACATTGTTACTTCATCATTAGTCGACCAAATTTAGGGCTTATTATTGGTAGAAATAGGATTAACAATGGTCGACTAATGATGATGTAACAGGCCTTCTGTCTAGGTGGCGTTGCTGTGATGCCCGTAGATGTGGCTTCGATCCCGGCCGAGGACGACGAGGATTTTTGCAGGGGGAAAATATTATTATATAAAAGAAGGAGCGAAAAATGTATACACTCACTCATTCATTCGTTCATTACGAAATCTCCAGAACTATGAAGCCTACAAACTTGAAATTCGGCAGGTATATTTCACTCGGCTTCTAGGTGATAGAGGGATAAAATCTAAGCAACATTTACCTCTTTAATTTTTTCTCTTGGGCATTGTTTTTGAGATAAAAATGTTGAAATCCTACCTGCAGGAAGTAGTTGTTTGGAATCTGCGGAGACACTTAAAGACATTGGTATACGAGACACCAGTGGGATCCGATGAGGAGCTGGTAGCCGGAATCGCCATAGCTGTGGACCAGATTCGCGAAGAACCAGGAACTTTTGAACTTTTTACGTCAGTCCATGCGGAGACGTTGTGAAGCCTGCATTCATGAATTAGAACACTTATTATTGATGAAAATAGGAAAGAAAATTCCACAGCCTGGGTTCGAACCAGGAACCTTCTGCTCACCGTGCAGACGCGCCAACCAATTGCGCCACTGCGGACATGGAAGCATTAACGCTACTTACATGTCCTTAGGGCTGGTTGGAGCAGTACCCAGTTCGTAGATTTTTATTTATTTTTTAAAAATTTTGTATTACGAAAAATTCTAATAAAAAGCAATTCATTAGAAGCGTCATATACTATTTTATGTTTGTGCAAAATTTTAACGCTCTTTCTTTAGTAACAAAAAAGTTATCGATTTTTGGTCCGAACTTTCCTATTGCATATAATCGTTCTGCGTATTGGAAATTTAAAGTTTTGAACCCAATTTTATCAATGAAGACAAAGAGATAGAGAGTGGGTCTTGAAGACATTCCTATTCCATTTTTAAGGTCTTTAAGAATCCGAAATCAAATTTCAGAAATTCAAAATTTTTAGTGCACAAGCAAAGTCTTGGGCCTTGGGAGCAGCAGTCCTATGGCGGCAGAGTCTGTGAGTATTTATTGAAAATTATTGTATGTTTGTAAGACACACTCTCTATCTCTTTGACTTCATCGATAAAATTGGGTTCAAAACTTTAAAAGTTCTACACTTTCAGAGCCTCTATCTCCTAAACGCTTGGATCAATTGAAAATACACCAAGAATAAAACATTTCTCGAAAACTGTGTACAATGTGAATACAAGATTAAAAATAGGGGTTACTATTAAAGATTTCAAAGTAGCCCGCCGCCCCCGGGGGTGGGGAAGCTACCCCACGGTTTGGTTGGTTTGGTTTGTTTGGTATTAACGTTCTTTTCAACTGCCATGGTCATTTCAGGACGGCGTTATAGGGGCCGCAAATTTTGCCTCGCAAGGTTCTTTAACGCGCAGCCGGCAAACGACTACACGGGACCAACGGCTTTACTTCCCTTCCGAAGGAAGTGCGTGATCTCAGGATTTACCCCTGAAAAATCCTCGTCGTCCTCGGCCGGGATCGAACCCGCGTACTCGGGCATCAGAGGCGATCACGCAAACGCTGAGCCACCGAGGCCGATGTATTGCCCCCCCCCCCCCCCCCCCACGAAATAACTCATTATTGATTATGGACATTTATTCGCACAATGCTTAATTTCCGAGATATCTGCCATGTTACCAGACTTTTCGACACCCTGTATATCAAACAACTTGGAATGACTTGTCATGAATGAATATAAATTAAAATTATTGATAGTCTAAATTGGTTGAAAAGCACTTGGGATTTAGTGGAACCATTGTGGTTCATTAAAACTTTCTATGCTAATATGTGGCATGTAATATACCAAACACCTTGGAATGATGTGTTATAAATTAATATAACGCAAAAATTCCTGATAGTTAAAATTGGTTCAAAGGCACCTTATGTATGTAATAATTTCAGTTAAATCTAAGCTTAACAGACCTGGTCCTCCCCTTGTAAGAGCCCATCAGAATTATTTGTAACAACAAAGATTTCTTTACAATAAATATATCATTTTTGTATGAATTTCTTCATTTTTGTATGAAATTCTTGTCGATATCAATTCCAGCAACAAAGTCTGACTTGCCGATATCAATATACGTTTTTTGAAGCGACATGCTTTGTGATTTGTGAGTTGATATGGCATATGCAACATGAAGTGGAATTTGTTTTCGTGTGTATGCCACATTTGAATTTTTGTGGTTAACGAGAACGGGGGAAATGGGAATTGACCTTTCATAAAGTGTTGGTCCGGTGTATTTTTCAAACTTTACCAACACGTACAAAAGCAAACAGTTTTGTATCGCGTTGTCGACACTCGATGTACAGACGATGTCACCGAAAGTTCCGTTGCACAATCCTTTTAACGTCCATAAGTTTAGACGGAGCATTACCATGCAACCTTTTGCCAACTGCAGATAAGAAGGGAGACCGTGTACTTCGTCAGATAATGCCTCCCGAGTAGCGTTGTTATTGTGTTCAGCAGCAATGAATGTAACAGGTACACCTAAGTTACGAAGGCATGATTCGTTGTGTTCCGAAATTTCCTTATTGCGAGACATCAATGTAATGGTGTTAGTGTTTATATAAACCAGGCATTTCAGTGTATTTCCTTCGGAATATGTTTATGAAAATTGAGATACGGAATAATAGTTTCATTCGCAATAATGAAAATAAATATACATGACAACCTATGGATATACAATGAACGGAAATATGAGAGAAGGACGAGACACAAAAACCCTGGAATACAATAAATAATATGGATACACAAACTGATTTCGTTAACTCCCAGCGGCAGAAAAACCTTCACCTGAAATATCCAGTCATGTTGTTGAGGATTTTATTAAAAATATAGACAAGCTATTGTTTTGGGATAATTCCATGAACTGTTTAAATGGTATAAAAAGACTTTCAATGCAATTTCTCTTTTAATTTAGAAAAAGTTTTTTTTGTTTTAATCTAGACTTGCAAGATGATTTTTCTGCTATTGTTAAACTATTATAAAATTAAGCCTACTCTTGAAAATGTAAGAGTCCGTTGGTAGTACTATAAGCAAATATCTAATATATGAAATGTAAAGGAGGAGTCAAAATAAAACAGACCACATAAGGTATCTAAAAGTGATTTAGGTACTACTGAAAGAAAATGGGTTAATAGTATTTGCCGGATACCTGCACCGCTGCAGGATTTTTTTTCACTGATCCTCGTAGGCTATGACTGTTTTCAATAAAACGAAACATCATTTCTACAGTCTCGAAACTGGTTAACAATTATTTCATCGTTAAATACAAAATGTGTAAAAAATCTTTTTTTGAATTTGATTTATAATCTTCATTAATTTGCTGAAAAGTGAGGTGCCGAGTATTCTCGCTACGAGCTTGACTGCAAAAAGCAACTTTTACTATCTATTTAACTATCGCAAAAAGCTTTAGTAGAGTAATTTGTGCTCTTCAGTTTTTTTTAGTAGTATTTTGAGTTTTTGGAATGCGGGTGGAAATTAAAACAGAGCCTTTCTTCTATAACCCTAATAAACAAATTCAAAATATTAATTTTAAAATCCTAAAAATGTTGAATTGGTTTACAATCTTGTATTCGGGGTAAGGTTGGAAATTTATCTATAATTGTGAGCGAAAAATATACTCGATTAACAAAAAAATCGATTAATCACCTGATCGATCAAATCACGAATTTATGCTCTCTCACAACTTTCAAGACCTTATTAACACATCGAATTGAAATAACTATCATTAATTGTTTGCAAGCCTTTCCTGCGTGATTTTTTAGTAAACGAACAGGAGGGATACTAATGGTAAAAACGGAAGGAAAGATTCCGAAAACTAGATTCGAAACAGGGACATCGACTATCAGGCTCGTCGCCTCTACCAACTGGGATGGCGGATACAGGACAACCAATGACCTAGAAAAAACAACTGAACTGCGCTTGGCGCGGTTTGGAGTGAAGCCACCGGAAGTGTGCAATCCGCCATGTTGGGAGGGCAGAAGTAGAGTAGAAGAAATGCGGAGTAAATAAAGTTTTGGCTTCCTTTCCTTATAAAATCGAGGTGTTTTAACATTTTAATTACTGATATGATTATTAGGTTTATTTCCTTATTTATGTAGTTAAAAAGAAGAATACCCCAGATATTTAAAAGCTTTGAAAATTGTGTAAAATATACAGTGACGGTAAGTGACTGCAATGTTGGAATGTTAATATTCACAAATTATTGAATAGCAAATAAAATAGTTGTAGCTATCACAGGAGCTATGCGAATGGATACAGCTGGCAGAGACTCATTGTCAGCGTGGAGGAAACAACAGGAGTGATACAGTGAAGCGCGCGAGATTTGCTCTCGAGCTACACTCTACTCACGCCTACTCCTCCATGCTCGCCGCTCGCTCATCCATACGAACTGAATTCCTGTAATAGTGTTATTATTTAATGTAGCTAGTAAATAGTTAGAGAGTAGTAAATAAAACATGTTGCTATGAACATCATATCTCCTTTATTATCTCACCCGAGATACACAAGAGATAACAACACAGTTCTGGTTACATATGATCTGATTTTGATTTCTGTTTCTTTATCAGAGAGTTAATTACACAAATGATTCATTCTTATATTACTGTAACTCTCAGGAATTAATTTTATCAGTCTAAAAACATGATTATTCGTGGAGGAAGAATCGTAAAGATGCTCATCCAGACTACTGATAAATGGCTTTTGGGTAACTTCGTAAAAAACACAAGAGGAAATAATTTCTGCAACACTTCTTGCTTGTGGAAGCCTGTTGTTGTTTGCTGCCATCGTTCTTCGAAAGCATCTTTCCGAAAAAAATCACTTTACTCCAGTCATCATAAGTCCAATGCCGTCGCTCTTTCGCCCATTCACATCTCTTCTTTTGTGCAGCAATTAGACGAGGCTTGATTTTTGGCACACGTAATCGAAATCCAAGTTCTCTCAATCTTCTCTATGTAGTGGTACCGGGTATTTGAGTCCCACAACTTCCTCAGATCCCCGATACTTTTGAATCTGTTGTTCATTGCCAGATTCTTTAATGTCTGCTTGTCTCGCCGTGTTTTCTTCCGTTTTCAGCCATATTTCTTCCGTTAGGTTTGCGTTGGCTTATAGTTTTTAAAATTTTTAACAATTTTTGAAACAGCAGTTTGAATAAATCCAATCTAAAATACTATTTGGACCTGGGTATTCCCAGCCAAATGCATTCCAAAATTACGGTCTTTCTCTTTTTCTGAGAGATCACGTTTCTTCGACATTGAATGAAGCAATGTGTACACGTACTGAAAACGAACAGCAGAAAACGTGCAACAACGTTTTAGAACTTTTCAAGATGTATGGAAATGGAATATTCAGACTATTCCATTATTATGAAACGGCGCTCGCAGTATTCCATTAATTTGAAACAACTACTTTGCATTCAAATAGGGATGACAGGCAGAAATAAAAAGAGTAACCTTATTCATATTTCGTTGATGATAATGCTGAATAAGGGACAATAAATTGATTTATGCCGCAAATTATAAAAATCCAAAGTTAGTGTGAGGTTTGAACCTAAAAAGTGGTTTGGTTTGGTTTGGTTTACTTGGTATTAACGTCCTTTTCAACTGCCTTGGTCATTTCAGGACGCCGTTATAGGGGCCGCCAATTTTGCCTCGCAAGGGTTCTTTAATGTGCAGCCGGCAAATGACTACACGGGACCAACGACTTTACTTCCTTTCCGAAGGAAGTGCGTGATCTCAAAATTTTACCCCTGAAAAAATCCTCGTCGTCCTCGGCCGGGATAGAACCCGAGTCCTCGGGCATCAGAGGCGATCACCCAACCACTGAAACACCGAGGCCGATGAACCTGAAACGTGGAAAATCACCACAGTTTGGAATCGTTCATTAAATTGAAATGAAGTTGTATGTTCATTTTAATTGACTTACTTATTGAAGCATAAAATGTAACTATCAGTATAAATTCAGGTAAATGAGGTAAGGGCAAACTAACAAAACCTTAGCCCACTTCCACGCGCCTATATTGGATTGAAGATGTTTCTCGACTTCAAGCGATTCCAGTCAAATTCTTTGACAATCAATATGCGTACCAATGACTTGTCCCGTGAAAAAAACATATGACATTCCAGCAGCAAAGTCTGATTGCCGATATCAATACACGCTTTTTGAAGCGACATGCTTTGTGATTTGTGAAATGATATGGCATATGCAACATGAAATGGAATTTGTTTTCGTGTGCATGTCACATTTGAATTTTTGTAGTTAACGAGAACGGGGGAAATGGGAATTGACCCATCATAAAGTGTTGGTCCGGTGTATTTTTCAAACTTTACCAACACGACGACAGTTTGGTATCGCGTTGTCGACACTCGATGTACAGACGATGTCCATCACTTCACCTTTTTTCGTTGCACAATCCTTTTAACGTCCATGAGTTTAGACGGAGCATTACCTTTCAACCTTTTGCCAACTGCAGATAAGAAGGGAGACCGTGTAGTTCTTAAGATGGTGCCTCCCGAGCAGTGTTGTTATTGTGTTCAGCAGCAATGAATGTAAAAGGTACACCTAAGTTACGAAAGCATGATTCGTTGTGTTCCGAAATTTCCTTATTGCGAGACATCAATGTAATGGTGTTAGAAAAATGGGCTTTCTCTTTAAGATTGTAACTTACAAATCTAGATTTTAACAGAAAAAAGTCACCTTCAAACACTTCACCAACTGTGAGACGATTGAGCAAGTCACGAAAAGGTGCCTGGTTTTCACCTACTCGTTGTTAAATGAAATGCTTTTTTTCAGTTGTTGGTAGACCAATTTGCCTTGAAAAGCAAAAGTAGACGATAGATTCAGTTGAGCATTGAGAATTCGTCGACAACAATTAGCTTTACTGACTGCATTGTCAATTGAAATTCGCGTTCGGCTTCACCACATAGCACGGGCATGACGGACCTCATCAAGGAGCTCAACATGAACGAATATTACTCTTCAGTGACATCACATAATTTTAGTTTTTTTTCGATAGCCTTATTTGGGTTACAACTAATTGAAGAAAACTTCCACTTAAGTGCTTTCCTAAAATGGGATTTACTGGAAGCTCTTTTGTGTGTGTGTCTCTTCTTTATACTATGAAGCTTCATGATCTTCACTCTGGCCCTTTTCAATTCACTGCGTCTGAGCTGATTCATGGAATCAGGAAGACGTTCCCTTGTACTGTCCGGGACTCAAGAAAAGATCTCTGAGTTGCACAATTCCACAACTACACGACAGAAACGTTTGGGTGAGTTTATTTCTTAAAAGGTTGGAGAGATATTCTACGACTGTCACATAATAATAAAAATTTTCGGGCTTCACTGTAAATGCTTTGTCCTTTACGTCTCTTCTCCATTTTGAGGTCAGAAAAATAACAAAATTGTTTACAAGGAAATCAAAAATTATTTTATATGCCGCCCACCCCCTGTCCCTGATACATTTGTTCTTTCCGTGAATATCCTGTCCAACCTTTTTAGAAATAAACTCACCCAAACGTTTCTACCATGCAGTGGTGGAGGAATTGTGCAACTCAGAGGTCTTCTCGTGAGTCCCGAAGAGTACGTGGCCTGGGACAGGATGGTCCAATGTTAATAACTAGATTGAGTTTAATGTGAAAAGGATTAATTAAATTTGTTGTAAAAAATAAAAATATTTATCTAAAAATATATTACTAATATAGCCGTTGAATCAATTACTGTATAAACCCTTTGCGTACTACATTTAATTCTAACGATCAATATTTTTTTCTGATTTTTTTCTCAGTTATTTGAAATTCATAAAACACGTTAAAACTGTAAAAGATTTTTTTGTGCTTTGTTTAATCTATATTTTTCTGTAAACAATTGTATACCTCTGCGACTGAAAACGGCTGCAAATATTTGTCATGCTGTGATGCTTGTCAAAAACTGTAATGCGATAATTAGCAGCTGTTTGTTGGCTTAAATATGAACTGAATGCTTTCAAATAGGCAATGCACAATTGTTTATGTCATGCAGTGGCATACTTAGAGAATTTGGCACCATAGCAGAGGGGAGGTCAAAAACCATCAGCCATTGACGACTCCCTTCAAGTGCATCAATTATTTGACACCCCCTTCAAGTGGTGCTTAGGGCATCTGCCCTGCCTGCCATACCCTAGACACGCACCTAATGCCATGCCACAAAGAATTAATTACATTATTTTATCAAATACAAAAATGTTAATTATGTCATGTGGACAGGTGATGATGGTTGTAAAATTGCAGGGGCATCATGAGTGGAAGAAGGCTCTTCGGAATATAGCATTACAATAAAGGGAAGTGTTGAATAATTTAATTCAAATGAGAAGGACATTCCATCTCAAGTCAACACAAGTTTCAGCAAAAATATACTTCACTCTCTGAGATTTGGATGAAACTTGCCACAGGGGTAGTGTTCCTATAGGGATGGATAAATACCAAATCTTAATAAAATATCAACCCGTTTCGAAAATATAGCCCTGCAAAAGTTCAAAAAATCAGTCCAAAAATCTTGACAGACCAATTTTCAAAATAAACTAGAAGCTTTCCTAATTGAGCAAGAGAGCTGTGGTAGGTGTTATTTTACAGCAATTTTCAAGAACTTATCAATGGTATACAAGACAATTAGTATTTTTTTAAATGTATTTAAAATGCGCCGCTTCAAAAATTTTCAAAAAAATTTAAATAATACTTTATATAATACTGAAATGATTGTGTAAATTTGAAAGTGGAATCATGATGGGGTCATGTTAAAATATTTTATTGAATATAGTATTGCTCATTATAAAATACACAATTACATATTACGTCTTAGAAAATTAAAAAAATAGTAAAAAATTAATCATTTGTTTAAGATGTGAAGTTAATTAAACATTGGTTTTGTATAAATATGAAGTAAATAATTACCAAATCATGTACTTATTGCTTGAAGTTGTTTGTGTTTCATTTATTTCTTAAATTTCATTTTAAAATAATTTTACATTACAGATCTTTAATTTTATTTAGAAAATAAGCATTTCAGAAGACAGACTTCAACTTTCAGACGTAAAAGGGTATGTATGCGTAATGTATGAGCATAACTTTATGGCTTGCGTATATGCTGGCAAAAAATGAAAATAAAGATTAAGTAAATGTGTCCTTTCAACATCCAGCAGGACCTTCATCTCCTTTTTCTTACCCAAGAAGGCCAGATATACTATAACTTTCTATCATTCAAATCTTATGTTTAGTAAACCCTATAACTCCAACATGTAGAGTATACAGGGTGTTGCAGATAACTACAGGGCAGTATAACGGGAAGCCTACCCGCTCGATTGCAGGGGCCGGCTCGATCGATTGGCAGAATGGAGGGAGATGAAGGTGGCCTGCAGCAGCCAGAAGTTTCCACACGAGGGGAGTTGGGATGAACGTCAAAACTGTCATGTTTTTGATAAAATACCCAATTTGATGTCGAGCCAGCCCCTGCAATCGAGCGGGTAGGCTTCCCTTTATACTGCCCTGTAGTTATCTGCAAAACCCTGTACAGACTCTCAGACAATGAAATTTTACAAATAAATGAAACACACAAGAACTTCAGGCAATAATTACATGATCTGATAATTATTTACTTCATATTTATGAAGCAACATATACAAAACAAATGTAATTAATTTCACATCTTAAACAAATGATTAATTTTTTACTTCTTTTTAATTTTCTAAGACGTGAACCATGTTGTAATATGAACTATGTGTTTTTAACCTGCAGTGTTATATTCAACTAGCTGATATACCCGGCGTTGCTCGGAGTATTTGTTTGATAAAATTTTGCAATATCTGAACAGAAATATCTCGTATTAACACATGAAAAATGATTAGAAAAATTCAAAATAAAAGTAATAAAAAAAATCGGAAAAAATTCTTTTAAAATGCTCGCAATGGTACTTTGCAGTAAAGGCTACGTCAATACATAAATTGAATGGAAATGTCACCATCTATGAGCGTAATATAAGTTATACGTAATTATTACGATGTTTCATTGAATTTTAAATTTAAATGTGATCAGTCTCCTTTTAATGGGGAAAATCGTAAAATTAATAAAAACAAAAAAATGAATAATAAAGTCACCAATCTTGAAAACGATGAATAAAACTCAAAGGATGTAGTCTATTGAAGATGTTGTTGATAGCAGAAATAAACCCAGTCTATTGAGGATGTAGATGAAGTCTTGTGAGTATAATGTTGATAGTGGAAAACGATGATCTTGAAGGAAATGTTGATAATGTTTCATTGAAGGTTTTTATAATTCAAATATGATTGTTCACTTTTTTATAAAGTGAAATATGTATTTTCTTACTTCAAGTGATGTCATAAATTAATGCATTAGCCAAATTGCCAAGACCACTGATACAAAGTAGGCATATTGTTTTATGGCGCCATCTATCAGCCACAAACATTCACATTTCGGGGGGATTTCAGAGGGAAGAGGTTGGGATATGGAGTTTACATATTTGTAGTTATTTTCTCCTGGTTTCAAAGAATTGTTATACAAAATTTCGTGTGTCTATGACAAACGGTGTGGAGTTGCATAGAGTACATACATACGAGCAGTTTTATATAGATAGCTAGATAAATGTATTTGCATATTTAACAAAAAAGATAATATTTTTTATTTAAATAGATAATTTTATTTTTTCTTAAGTAACTTAACTGTTCGTCGTGTTCTCTGAATCCAGTACTTGACTATATACAATATTGGTAGTTTTATCGCCTGGGGCAAAAATGGTTAAATTTTTTGGGGAACCCACACTTGAGCATGCAACATAAAGTTGCCCATGGCTAAAACAGGGAGTCCTCAAATTAATGCCGCAGCACTGGATGGACTGCCCCTGTGGTTTGTTTATGGATACAGAAAATGCCAGTCGTACAGGGAGCTGCAGTCTTTTAAAACTAAATGGCAGGTCCGACGGAATGAGAGGAATGCGTGGAATAAAAACTGTTTCCCCCTTTCCTTTGCCACTGAAAATAGTTGGCAACACATTTGGCAACAACTGCTTTAAGCAAAGTCGGGTCCCATTGCATAACCCGGGGGGGGGGGGGTCCAAATTTCTTAAGCATATGATGAGACACCCAACTTTAAGCCTAAGGCAGTGTGGTGGCAATCCGCCAGGGTCGAGGGAATTCAAAAACTCAGTTGGAAAATTTACTGCTTCATCGGCATCCACCACTGTGTCTATTGAATTATATTCAGTCACGGGACCTGGTATCATTTCAAGTATCATTTTGTTCATATGATGAACATCATCGTTTTTCGCAGCAAGAATGGCCCTCTCGCACAACCAGCTCTGATTAATAAAATTTTGATAAATGTCAGCTACCACATTAATAAACTTAGTAGCTCGGAAAATATGGAAATTTTAAGGCCAAATAAACAAATAAATCATGCATATTAAATACTCCCCCAGTTTCAATGAGGTAGTTGTAAACGTCTCCGTACATGCCATATCTTAGCACTGATAGCTCCAATGAATCATAATGGTTCCACTAAACCAGGTGCCATTATTACAAATTTCGAGTATCATTAATTTTACGTTATATACATTCATGATACGTCAATCCAAGTTGTTTGATATATAACATGCCAAATCAAAGAATTCAAATTTCCAATGAACCATACTGGTTCCACTAAACCAGGTGCCTTTAAAGCAATTTCGAGTATCATTAATTTTACGTTATATACATTCATGAGACATCAATCCAAGTTGTTTGATATATAACATGCCAAATCTCAGAATTCAAATTTCCAATGAACCATACTGGTTCCACTAAACCAGGTTCCTATTAAAACAATTTCCACTATCATTAATGCTACTTGTATACATTCATGAGACTTCACTCCAAATTGTTTTAATATATAACATGCCATATATTAGCATTGAATGTTCCAATGAACCATATTGGTTCCACTAAACCAGGTGCCTTTAAAACAATTTTGACTATCATTAATTTTACGTTATATACCTTCATGACACATCATTCCAAGATATTAGATATATAACCAGCAAATATCTAAGCACTGAAAGTTCCAATGAACCATAATGATTCCACTAAACCAGGTGCCTTTAATACAATTTCGAGTATCGTTAATGTTACGTTATATTCATTCATGAGACGTCACTCCAAGTTGTTTGATATATAACATGCCATATCTCAGAATTCAAATTTCCAATGAACCATAATGGTTCCACTAAACCAGGCACCTTTAAAACAATTACGACTACCATTAATGTTACGTTATATTCATTCATGAGACATCACTCCAAGTTGTTTGATATATAACATGCCATATTTTAGCATTGAAAGTTCCAATGAACCATATTGGTTCCACTAAACCAGGTGCCTTTAAAACAATTTCGACTATCATTAATGTTACATTATATACATTCATGAGACTTCACTCCAAATTGTTTGATATATACAATGCCATATATTAGCATTCAAATTTCCAATGAATCATAATGGTTCCACTAAACCAAGTGTATTGAAAACAATTACGATTACCATTAATTTCACGTTATATTCAATCATGAAACGTCACTTCAAGTTGTTTGATATATAACATGCCATATCTTAGCATTGAATGTTCCAATGAACCATAACGGTTCCACTAAACCGGGTGCCTTTAAAACAATTTCGAGTGTCGTTAATGTTACGTTATATTCATTTATGAGACGTCACTCCAAGTTGTTTGGTTTATAACATGCCATATTTTAGCATTCAAAGTTCCAATGAGCTATAATGGTTCCCCTAAACCAGGTGTATTGAAAACAATAACGACTACCATTAATTTCACGAGATATTCAATCATGAAACGTCACTCCAAGTTGTTTGATATATAACATGCCATATCTTAGCATTGAATGTTCCAATGAACCATAATGGTTCCACTAAACCGGGTGCCTTTATTACAATTCGACTATCATTAACGTTACGTTATATACTTTCATGAGGCTTCACTCCAAATTGTTTGGTATATAACATGCCATATGTTTGCATTCAAAGTTCCAATGATCCACAATGATTCCACTAAACCAGGCGTATTTAAAATAATTTAGACTACCATTTATTTAACGTTAAATTCATTCATGAGACCTTATATTCATTCATATATTCATATCATAAAACACCTTTTAGTACCTAATAATAATAAAAGTTCATGTTTAAAAATCGAAAACACTATTTTTAAAATGCTCCCATAAGATGGTGACACAAAATTGAAACTAAAACCATGCACGAAAAATTGTTTTAAAATGCTCCCAAAGGATGGCACTGCCATCTGAATATCGATTTTCATTGAATAATTTCGAAAATTTTTTTTTTGAGAAATGTCATGTAGACAGTGCTTATCCTCTTGCTTTGAAGGTCAAGTGTGCACAATTTCATCAAGATTGGAATAAAAATGTAGATTTGTATAAGACACAAACCTATATACATATATACATACATACATCCATTTATATATATATATATAGAGGATAAAACATTTTAACATGAACCCATCATGATTCCACTTTCGAACTTACACGATCATTTCAGTATTTTATAAAGTATTATTGAATTTTTTTGAAATTTTCGAAGTGTTGCATTTAAAAAATTTTAAATTTAAATTTAATTAAAATAAATTCCTTTAAATACTAATTGTGTTGTACCAGGTGGTTATAATTAAACTTCCCCTATAAACGGCATCCTACAGCGCAAGCGGGTGAACGGAATGCAACGAAATTTTGTATATGGGCTATACACGAGATGCGTTCACGGAATTTTGAAAAAAAAAATTTTAGTTCCAAAATGTCCACCAGAGGGCGTCTTTTCGCGATAAACATGACATTTAATACAATAAACGACCAAAACGGAATACAGAAACAATATTAACATTTATTGACTAGTTTCTGATCACCTTGTCATCGACTTAAACATGACGACGTCTACAAACGTTTTATACCCTAACTTGTTTTGCATAACCCAGGAATAGCTTCCTCCTCTTCCCAAGCATGCAAATCTCGACATTTTTCTCTTACAACTGATAGCTTTTCCCGGTTTTGCATTTTATTACTAATAATTCTTGTTCTGGATTGTTAATATTGTTTCTGTATTCCGTTTTGGCGTTTATTGTGTTAAATTTCATGGTTTTCCCGAAAGGCGCCCTCTGGTGGACATTTTGGAACTAAATTTTTTTTTTCGAAATTCTGTGAGCGCATCTCGTGTTTAGCCCATATATAAAATTTCGTTGCATTCCGTTCACCCGTTTGCGCTGTAGGATGCCGTTTATAGAGGAAGTTTAATTATAACCACCTGGTATATCATTGAAAAGGTCTTGAAAAATGCTGTAAAATAGCACCTACCGCAGCTCTATAGCTCAATTAAGAAAACTTCTAGGTCGCTAGATATCATTATATAAACTAAAATATAAGAGACTGACCTTATACTTCTGTAGAGATGGAGGGAAAACACTTATCCACAAAAATGATCGTTCATCTCTAAACTTCTAGGTCATTTTGAAAATTGGCTGTCAAGGTTTTTGAATTTTTTGCTGAGCTATATTCTAAAAACGGTTGGATATTTATAAATAAGATTTGGTATTTTTCCATGCCTACATGAACACTGTCTGTCTGCCAAATTTAATTCAAATCTGAGATGGTGATATAAAATGAGTGTGTTGACTTGTCGTGGAATGATCCGATACTTTAAAACAAGAAAACATAAATGCACATCACATAGCAGTTACACACTAAATTGTTAGAAAGTGTGATCTGCAAAATAGAAAGTCTTTTCTACCTTATGTTCAGAAAACAAATTTTCTGCAAAAAAAAAAGTACATACTTGTTTGTGTTTGTTTAATGCTGTATGGTTTTCCAGAAGGCAACAGGCTGTTTTTTTCCCATGAAACCACTTTATTTAAATTGTTATTCACAGACACCATAATTGTGTAGGAGTCTTGAATTTCAGGTCTACACGGTGAGTGAGATGGCATCTGAAAAAAAAATAATTACATTAAATTAATATAAATTAAGTCATTTTAACAAACTCTTTATTGAAACTAACCAAGAACTGTGGTAATCGTTGATCAAACTTTTTGTAGATAATGGCCAGAGTCCCGATTTTTTTCTGCTTTACGTTGGATAATTATTCGTTTATGCATTTTAGAATAAAAACGGGTAAATACTGAAACTAGCCTGTATTAAAAAAACATAAAAGATCATGTTTCTGACTTTAAATCATATCCTGATAGCTAAGCTGATATTTCACCTGAACATTTCATAAAATTCCTATTTCTGCTTAATAATATATATTTTACAAAATTTTAACTAAACTCTAACAGTAATTAAAAAAAAAACCTGTTGTCCACAACACTTAATTGTTGAGGTGTCTTTCTAATTATTGCGCTTATCCACAGTTTCTCGGTTATTTTTGCTGTAACTGCACTGTTGTTCTTAAAACACTCTTTTTGATCAAAGAATTCTTTTGATAACATAGAGGATATTAAAGAGTGGTGGATACCATTGAACAGTTTGTAACTGGGTTGCGTTTAGGATAAAAATGACAAAATGGTTCTTACTTGCTCTCAGGTTTCACTGGAATTCTGAAAAATGACAATTAAGGGTTTCCCCTCGATGAATTGGAACACACAGAGACACAACAAGGTGCTAATGACTTTTCTGCGGATCGATGAAGTCGAATTCTATAGCGTGAGCTCAATGCTCAATGGAAGCTACAATGCGAGTGACTGCACGGCGAGTTCTTTCGTTTTTCTTATTCGTTTTCTTAATCTTAAGCGTTTTACTTAATCAGTTTCAGTTTCCGTTTTCCTGATATTAGCTCGGCTACCAAACTTCAGGGGCCGGAAGTTCATTTTATCACGGGGGTGTCCTCGCCTTCTTCTAATTCCTCCATGGTTTCTTGCTTCTGTCATTGAAATTGGCTGTTTCCAGTATTCGGCAGAGACCCTTCATTCAACACCTCCTAGAAAGAAAGCCACACAACTGAAAATTCATGCATTGTTACATCATCATAATTCGACCATTGTTGACCGTATTTCTACCAATAATAAGCCTTAAATTTGCTCGAGTTATGATGATGTAACAATGCATGACTTTTCAGTTGTGAGGCTTTCTTTCTAGGAGTGTTGCTTCATTTAAGTGGGCCAATAATAAAATGTCCTCTTCATCTTCACCATCACGATCATCATCCAATTCACTTATCAGAAGTAGCATTCCACAGGTGGAAAAAAATAAGTACACCTTAGTACACAAGCATTGAGGAACGATAAAAGATGTAAATAAATAAAGTTTAAAAAATTACAAAATTAATAAACGAAAAAGTAAAATAATTAATAATTACAAAATGTAATCTAATACAAGATAAGAGGAAAAGGGTTTTTTCCAATGACGTATATTAAAGATAGACTCCGAATCCTAATGTTAACAGCGGCAAAAAGTGAAGCAAATTGAGCCATGATTGTTCTGGGCAGGAGTGAGCCGTGGAGTAATTAGTTGTCTGGCTGCTTTGTTTGTGAAGATTTTGGGCCTGAGGAATAATTAATTAAAAACCATTCCTCAAAGTTGTTCTGCGTACAACTGTACAAACAGACAAGAAAAAGGATCAGGAATCATTTTCCACAAAAATAAATCAAAAATACGTAACTAAAATGAAAATACGTAACTGAAAGACAATCGAAACGAAATTGAAATTGAAACCATGATCGAAAAATTGTTTATAAAATATAATAAAATACTTCAAATACAAAGTAAACAAAAAGATAAACTTATCACGCCGTGATCGTCGTGTGAAAGAATTATTAATTATCACTCTTGTGTTTAGCCATGTGTTTTGCATAATCTTCACTCACTTTCGGCCATGACAGTTCTGGGCATGGAGCTTCCCAGTTTGCTTCAAGTTGCAACAATAGAATTCGGAGTCTATCTTTAATATACGTCATTGGTTTTTCCAAACCAAGCTTTTATATTGCTTTATTTAGTGGCAACAATAAAGCTTAATTTTGCAACAATAAACAATAGATACATTTAACTCTCGCCATAACGAATTGTCCAATTGTCACAACAATCAATTCGTAGTAATGAATTTGTACCATTAGAACACGAACCAGTGAACCGATTTAAAAAATTTTTTCTTTAACATAAATTGTCATCGATCCTGTGTATGTGTGTCAAGTTTCAGCTCCCTAGGTTGTCGGAAAGTTGGTTTAATATTGATTACAAGATTTGACCTAAACAAACTAACATTGCAAGGTTAATAAAGCTTTTAATAATAAAAACAAATGATTAAAATAAAAATTAAAGCACAATTAAAAAATAAATCTATATATTTAATTTTAAATTTATATTTTACTAGCAGAGGTACCCGGCGTTGCCCGGGATAATTACACTTGGATGTAAACAGAACAATCTCAAAAAATTAAATTAAATTTTGCAATATCTTAAAAATAAACACATGAAAATGCTTAGAATTAATACAGTAAAAATTCTTAATGAAAACTCGAATAAAATTTTTTTAAAGGCTCACAATGGCTGGACCTCTCCAATAATTTCTTACTCACATAATCTTACCTCAGATGTATACCCAGTGTTGTTGCAATTTCCACTCTTCTCTCAATGTGTTGAAGCAAAACTTGGCCATTCATCACTTTGTGCAGTCTAGCGGTCGCCGATTAATCTATTTACTTGCTTCTCATTTGCTCAATACATCTCGGAGCTAAAGGAGTGATTCCTCTGTCGTGTTTCCACTCTTTCTCAATAGTCTGCAAACTCTCCATTATCTCCAGTTACTGATCATTTTTAAAGATTTTCAAGAAATTGTTATATATATTACATGCCATATATTAATCTAGCAAAGGTACCCGGCGTTGCCCGGGATAATTACACTTGGATGTAAACAGAACAATCTTAAAAAATTAAATTAAATTTTGCAATATCTTAAAAATAAACACATGAAAATGCTTAGAATTAATACAGTAAAAATTCTTAATGAAAATTCTAAAAAAAACTTTTTAAAGGCTCACAATGGCTGGACCTCCAAGCATGCCACTGCTATTTTAAATAATTTCTTACTCACGTAATCTTACCTCAGATGTATACTTAGTGTTGTTGCAATTTCCACTCTTCTCTCGATGTGTTGAAGCAAAATTTGGCCATTCATCACTTTGTGCAGTCTAGCGGTCGCGGAATCTTCTATTTACTTGCTTCCCATTTGCTCAATACATCACGGAGCTTCCTCTCTCGTCTTTCCACTCTTTCTCAATAGTCTGTTAACTCTCCATTGTCTCCATTTACTGATCATTTTTAAAGATTTTCAAGAAATTGTTAAGTACTAAGAACTCTCTTTTCTAAGAAAAGCCTGAATAACAGGAATTCTATGCAGTGTTACAAATTGAAACTTATCCATATTGCATTGTTATAATTCTTGGAAAGGACTGCTTTATCATTGCATCATCATTTTAAGCTCATTGTTATTGGTGAATTGCGTGTTGAAACCATTGTTGATACCTATTGTTGCACAAACTTTTATTTGCATTGTTGGTCATGAGATATATATTGTTGGTCCGTGCAGAGTGTTTGTGAATTGCGTGTTGATACCATTGTTGCAAAAACTTTATCTTGCATTGTTGGTCATGCGATATTTCTCATTAATATGCCCTGCTATAACCATGAATATCGATTTTTTATCAATAATTATTATTTTTTCGAAATCTGAAGTAGACAGTGACCTTCCTCATGCTTTGAAGGTCATGTATGCGAAATTTCATCAAGATCGGAATAAAACTGTAGATTTGTATAAAAAACGTACAGACCCACCCACAGACAGACCCACAAACATCCTTCTTTATATATATAGATAGATACATTAACGGCAAAAAATGCAACACGTGGAAGAGATTGATCAATTTTAATGAAATTACACTACAGCATACAGCGAATGATTTAAGTTTCAGTACGAAATGTATGTGCACAGGATCCTGGTACAGAGTGTCCCAAATGTCCCATTAGAACAATTTAACATGCCGCATACCTTCCACGAGCATGAATGCAGGCCTCGACTCTTTCACGCATACGGTCGTATAGATGCTGGATATCATCCTGGTATAAATTGTTCCAACTGATCAGAATCTGTTGACGCAATTGTGCAAGTGTTACGGTTTGTGTACTGCGACCATGGATGTACCGTTCCATCATGCCCCAAACAAGTCTAGAGATTGTGCTGGCCAGGTAAGTTGAGCCCAATGTTGGAGAGCTTGTGAGGTATCCTGGTTTGAACAGTCCATTACCCTCTTGTTGCATGAAAGGCATGAGAACGGGTTCAACAATCTCATGGACGTTCCTTGCAGTGTTCAATATTCCATTCCAAGGATGAGCGCAAAGTTGTAACTGTTGGTACCCCGATCCATTATTCTAGGTGTTGGACCTGCGTGATGTAGACGAATTCACTGTGGAAGATGTCGCTCTCCTTATTTTCGTTGCACACGCTGACGTCCATCGCTGGTACACAGGCAGAATCTACTCTTAATTACTGAGGACAATATACCTCCACAACAATGTAACGTTGGCTTTTAAGATTCTCAAGGATGATGACGAAGTCCGTGCGGTTGTCAAAACAGATTCCACCTCACATCATTACCGAGCCACATCCGAATCGTTCGAATTCTTGCATCGTTACAGGGCTATACGGTTCGTTTGTACATCTGAACACACGTGAGCGCCGATCATAACGGTTCAGATGAAATCCTGACCCATCTGTGAATACCACATGCTTCCAGTGACGAAACTGCCAACCCACATGAGTGCTGGCAAACTCAAGTTCGCCATCATATGTGTGTTACGGATTGTTAGGTCGAACACATCGATTCCAGTCGCTATCCTCGTATTTTATTGCAACTTCTTAGTGTAAGGTGCGTTTTCATAATGAGGATGTTAAAATGTAAACGGTCTTGCCGATGAGTTGTTTTGCCCTTACAGGCTTGTACAGGTCTCCTGGAATATTGACCTATATCTTGGAACCGTTACCTAACTCGGCAGATGACAGAAGGGTTAACATCAGCTTATTTACCACATAGCGCATAGAATGGCCTTCTTGGCGGAATATGATTGCAGTAGATATCTGAAACACTGAAAGTGAAACTCAACAACAGAGTCACAACCGCACGTCCACAATACGATAATTTATTAAGCCTGGATACAGCAATAATATTGTTTTTATTTTTCACAATAATAATCTTCACATTATTCGCCAAAATCACAAGGTTTTATTGAGATGAAGTGGGCTATTACACTTTGTTTTAGGGTGTAATAAACTATGGAATGTAATGAGATTGTTTTGATCAGAGTCTCAGAGGCTACCTTTCCGGCCGCTTCATGATGTTTACGGTGATTCTTCCGTTACGGTGAAATCCGGACGTGGTGTGCCGTAAGGTTCGGGCTTGGGCCCTTTACTGTTTGCGGCCGCCACTTCTTTGCTATTTCTACATACCTTCAATCTAACCATAAAGAGCTAAGTTGACGACAAGGTAGTCGACAAGGTAGTTGTTCAAGAGTCGTTCGAGCATAAGGACCACGACAATCAAATTGTTCAAGATAGTGAGTGGCTAGAATCCTCGTATCAAAATCGAGGAATAAAACTGAACAAAGAAAATTTTAAAACGCTATTCATTTCAAAGAATGCTTCTCAGATCAATCTGTCAAAATATTGGGTTTTATATCTTCAATTCACGTATCCAGTTTAATAGTCAAACTGATGATATTATTGTAGCCCTTCACCAGAAGTGTCACTTGATGAGACTTTCGCTCATTTCGAATTGCATCCCAGTTGCGTCAAGTTCTGCTCTCAAACGTGATCTCTGCACGATGTTTCAATATTGTGATTTGGGCGATCACATCAAGAATAAATTTATCTATATAAATAAAAGGCAATGTTCGTATGTGTGTGCCCTATAGACTCAAAGACTACTCGACCGATTTCGTTAAAAATTTCGCAGTCTGTTCCTGTTAATGACGGGGGTGTTTAAAGAGTAGTTTGAATGAAATCCGATAGGTAGCACTGCTGTTTTTGCATTTATAATGAAATAGACGTAAATGAAGAATGCGGTGTAACGAGGATGGACAGAATACGGAATGAACAAATAAAAAAAAAGAATGGGAGTCGAGACAGATGTAGTTGAATATATTGAAAATAAAAGACTATTTTGGTACGGACATGTAAGAAGATCGAATGAAAACAGATGGATTAATAGAAAAACAGACTGGAGCCCTGTGGGAAGGAGAAAAAGGGGAAGACCACGGAGAACATGGAGGAATGAAGTAGAAGAAGCAATGAAAAAGAGAGGACTGGAGGAGAATGACTGGCACCAAAAAGAGGAATGGAGAAACAGGCTAAAGGAAGGAAGACGGCGACAGCCGTAGAAACCTTAAATATATATATATGAAATAGACTTGCATAATGTTAGTTTGCTTCCGTGTGGAAACAATCAGCCCCGTCGTGTCTGCGTCAATAGAAAGTTTAAGTTACACGTAAACGCGATCGTGACGCGAACGCGTGTGACATTTTCCATATGAAATGACGTAGCTTTTTCATTGTTTAGAATTGAACAATATCATTTCAGATCTGAAACGTCACACGCGTTCGCGTCACGTTTACGTGTAACTTAAACTCTCTGATAATCGGTTGATCGTGTTTGTTTATTGCTTCAACAATGGTGAATGAAATTAATGCTTGCCGTAGCCGACGAAAAAAAGACAAGCCCCGGCACTGAAAAGACTAACCATCTTTTTCGTCAGCAACGGTGCTTCCCTTAATGATTCACGTTTTGAAAGGGATAAATATAAAAAATTTTAAATAAATACATTTATATAAGTAAAGGCAATGTTCGTATGTATGTGCCATGTAGACTAAAAAACTTCTCGACCGATTTCTCTGAAAATTTCAGTTGGCTCATAATAATGTCGGGAGTGTTTAGAGAGTAGTTTGAATGAAATTCGACAAATAGATTAGGATATGTTAGCAGGATTTCTCTCAGGACCTTTTGAAGGGGCGAGCCGCCCAGGTGATATAGGTGCCCGCCCGACTAAATACACGAAAAGCTGCACAACACTGCATAATGTTTTATTTTTTTTAATTGTTGTCCGTCCGGCTATTTTATTTTTCCATCCACCAGATTTTCTGGGGAGAACACTGGGTTAGTATTAGGGTTAGGGTATCTGAAACACTGAAAGTGAAACTCAACAGAGTCACAACCGCACGTCCACAATACGATAATTTATTACGCCTGGATACAGCAATAATATTGTTTTTATTTTTCACAATAATAATCTTCACATTATTCCCCAAAATCACAAGGTTTTCTTGAAATGAAGTGGGCTATTACACTTTGTTTTAGGGTGTAATAAACCATGGAATGTAATGAGATTGTTTTGATCAGAGTCTCAGAGGCTACCTTTCCGACCGCTTCATGATGTTTACGGTGATTCTTCCGTTACGGTGAAATCCGGACGTGGTGTGCCGCAAGGTTCGGGCTTGGGCCTTTTACTGTTTGCGGCCGCCACTTCATTGCTATTTCTACATACATTCAATCTAACCATAAAGAGCTAAGTTGTCGACAAGGTAGTTGTTCAAATCGTTCGAGCCTAAGGACAACGACAATCAAATTGTTCAAGATAGTGAGTGGCTAGAATCCTCGTATCAAAATCGAGGAATGAAACTGAACAAAGAAAATTCCAAAACGCTATTCATTTCAAAGAATGCTTCTCAGATCAAATCTGTCAAAATATTTGGTTTTATATCTTCAATTCACGCATCCAGTTTAATAGTCAAACTGATGATATTATTGTAGGCCTTCACCGGAAGTGTCACTTGATGAGACTTTCGCTCATTTCGAATTCCATTAGAGTTGCGTCAAGTTCTGCTCTAAAACGTCATCTCTGCACGATGTTTCAATATTGTGATTTGGGCGATCACATCAAGAATAAATTTATGCCGTATAAAAGTTGCATATAACCAAGTTATTCTCAATGCTTTTAAATTATACAGAACAACGTCTATTACCGGTATCTGCAGCTATTATGTATAACCAAGTCTCCCTACTTTATGCCGTATAGGCCTTGTTACTGAGACGATCAATGCACTGTGTTTAGCCGATCATCCTGCTGCCTTTATCAGAGAGTAGCTTAATTAGCTATTAAAATAGCTTACACTACCGATCAACAAAACAAGACAGTTAAAAATTAAAATTCTCTACATAGTCTCTACGTTTCTTCCATAGCACTTTCCTTATACGTAAAGCTATCACCCTCTGGAATAAAATACCTTTGGAAATTCGCCGACGAGTTGTGTGTCCATTCCACCTGATAACAATAATATAAGTAAGAGGGGCGTTCAAATTTGAACTGGACTTTTATTTTTCATAAAGTCAGGAAACTACAAAAATCACACACACCTGTTATTTCTCAAAGAAATCTCTTTGCTTCTCTACACATTTTTCCAGCGTTCTGGGAGCATCTGGATACCGGTTCTGTAGAAATCTTCAAGCTGATGTCAAAACCAGGTCAGGACAGCCTTTTTCACTTCCTCATTGGAGCCGAACCTCTGTCCTCCCAAGAACTCTGTTAATGGTGCGAAAAGGTGATAGTTTCAAGGGAAGACATCCCGGCTGTAAGATGTTCCATTTGAGTTCCATCAGTTTGTCCATAGGCAGTTTGGCTGTGTGTTATCTGGCATTGTCTTGCAGAAAACAAACACAACTGTTAAGGACTCGTGGTCGTTTTTTCCTTTATGCCGGCTTTAGGGACGTCCTCAAAATGTCACAGTTGTAGGTTGCATTTATGGTTCGACGTTCTTCTGGAAAATTGCCATGAATGATAACCTTAATGTCCCAGAATACAGTCCCAATCACTTTTGTTGCCGACGGTGTAATTGAATTTCTTGGGTCTTGGTGAGACAGTGTGTCGCCACTCCATGGTCGCACGCTTGCTTTCAGGAGTATGGCGAAGAATCCATGTCTCGTGGGTGGTCACAACACGCCTTAGAAAGATGTCACCTTCCCTGTCATATCGCTGCAGCAGCATGGAACAGATTTCCACGCGGGTGGTTTTGTGATTCGCGGAGAGTTCCTTAGGGACCCATCTGGCACAGATCTTGTTGAATTTAAGCTTATCGTGGACGATGATGTCCACATTCCCAGTGCTGATGTTCAGTATTGAAATCAGTTCTTGGACATGAATCCGACTGTTGTCCGTTATGTTCTCATTCGTTCATGCGATGATGTCATCATTGTTAGCATTGGCTGGGCTTGCCTTATGAGGTTCATTGCCGGTGGATTCTCGCCCTGCTTCAAACTTTTGGCACCAGGCAAAGACGGATGATCGAGGCAAACATGACTTGGTGAACTGTGTTTGAAGTCTCTGATGAATTTTAGATGGATTAACACATTCGTTGTGGAGAAACTTGATGATTATTCGTTGTTCTAGTTGGTCGACACATCGCTGTCCGCCGTTTTGCCCAAACAAGCAATCGTTTGCAATGGTAACCGGATGAGTGGTGCTGCATTTGCTTGAGAGGCGGTAGTTGCAATGAACCTTTAGATTTTTAACAATGAAGGCAATGAAGTTTACAAAAATTAAATTCCAGGTTAAATTTGAATGCCCCTGGTATCTGTACAATTCGATCTCTAAATAACAAAAATTATTTTTCTATTCATTTAGGCAATGACTAGC
>JAHWFO010065267.1:0-13309 GCA_023313115.1 Rhysida immarginata
TCGAAAAATAAGCTTCACACGAAAAAATGCGTATAATCCAAAGTTGATTATTTTCGAGGGGGCATCTGCTGGTGCTAAAATTAGCCCACCCCCCCCCGGCCCCTGGGGGTGGGGCGGGGGGCAACTTTAAAATTTCAAATGGGAACCCCTATTTTTTATTGCAGATTCAGGTCCTACATAAAAAACTACGTACATTTTGTCTGAAACATTTTTTTTTATTTTTGGTAGATGGCGCTGTAATTCAAGAAAATCCATTTTCTCATTTTTGCGTGGAAATGGTTACGGAGAAATAAAAAATACTTATTTACTTCGTAAATTTTGCCGCAAAGTTATTATTTTATTATTTTTTGCCGCGGATTAGGATAATTTTGTTTTGTTTCGTGGTCATGAGGCCACACAACTTTATAATTATCAAACAAATCAACTGATTAGCTAACTAACTAACCGAACATCCTACGTACTAACGAGTGAACTCATTAACTAACAGAGTAAAAAAGTAAAAGACTGTGTAAAGATGAAGTTATTCCCGTTTAAGATTTGGTGGTCCTTAAAAGGACCGATTGTTTTCGTTTTATTTTTTCTTATTTGCAAATACTTGCAAGTAAATGAATTTCGGGGTGCTTGTATTTCCAGTGAGTCCCCTCGCCTCTCACTTTCGGCCTGCTTGTTGTCCTTAAATCCCTTGCATCTCGCCGTTTTATGAAATTAAATGTTCAAATTGATGACCTCCAACTTCGATGCATTTATTGACTCGTTTTGTAAATTCCTGAACACATCTTGATAACATGTCTGGTGTAATTGCAGCGCAAGCATCTCTTATTCTTTGAATCATGTTTTCGCGAGTGGTTGGCGTTTCCTTATAAACGATATCTTTGAGGTAACCCCATAAGAAAAAATCTGGCGATGTAAGGTCAGGCGATCTGGCTGGCCAATTCACAGGACCTTCCCTGCCGATCCAGCGACCATGGTAAAGTCGATGTAGTACTTCGCGCGCTACTAATGAATAATGCGCTGGACAACCATCATGTTGAAACCACATGTGTTGTCGAAGTTCAATACTCAGGTCTTCAAGTAGATCTGGTAGTTCATTTTCAAGTAGGTTACGATATTTGTTGCCATTCAAATTACCGTCTATAAAATATGGACCGATAAGTTTATCGCCAATTATCCCACACCAAACATTAATTGACCAAGGTCGCTGATGGTTGACTTCTCGAATCCAGTGTGGGTTCTGTTCACTCCAGTAATGCATGTTATGTCGATTAACTTCCCCGTGGTTTGTGAATGTTGACTCATCGGAGAAAAGAACTCGTGCAAAAAAATGTTGGTTTGTTTGCATCTGCTGAAGTGCCCAGTGACAAAACGTTAGACGGTTTTGGTGGTCATTGCCATGTAGTTCCTGATGCATAGATACATGATATGGATGAAATTTGTGGAGCTTCAGCATTTTCCAAACACTCATATGTGAAATTCCTGATTGCCTTGATATTTCTCTTGTGCTCGCATGTGGATTATGAGCCACAGCAGCTAGGACTGACACTTGATTGTTTTCTCCACAAACAGTAGCTGCACGGGTTCTTTTTTTCTGGTTCACACTACCTTCCGCAGTAAATTGTTTAATAACTCGAACAAAAGAAGACCGTGATCGCGTTTGGCCAGGAAAACGCTGAGCATAAAGCGCGACTGCATTATCAAAATTTCTCCCACTTTCTCCATAAATGTACACCATCTCAATTTTTTCTTCCACAGAAAGATAATTCATAATGTAAATTCAAAAGCAATACGGCGTTGTACACTCACAAAAACAGTTGAAAAATTACAATCTTTTCTTCTAAAGATCAGAATTTAAAATGTAAACATTCTGAAAAAAATGCCAATGTTTACGTTATTTGTTTGTTGACGAAATGTCTTCAAATTACATTGTAGTTAAAACAATGTAGGAATCGAAATGAATAATAAATTAGTTATTTCCACGCAAAAATGAGAAAATGGATTTTCTTGAATTACAGCGCCATCTACCAAAAATAAAAAAAATGTTTCAGACAAAATGTACGTAGTTTTTTATGTAGGACCTGAATCTGCAATAAAAAATAGGGGTTCCCATTTGAAATTTTAAAGTTGCCCCCCGCCCCACCCCCAGGGGCCGGGGGGGGTGGGCTAATTTTAGCACCAGCAGATGCCCCCTCGAAAATAATCAACTTTGGATTCTACGCATTTTTTCGTGTGAAGCTTATTTTTCGAGTTATTCTGCTTTGTCAACTTAAAATTTACACCCTGTATATAAAATAAAATAATTTTTTTTCTCGCAAACAAAAAAAAAATCCTCGCAAATGAACAAAAACTAATTTTATTTTTCTCGCAAACAAAAAGAAAAATTTTTTTTTTCGCAAACCAAAAAAAAAATTTCTCGCACGTAAAAATATTTCCTTGCACACAGAAAAAAAAATATATTTTTCAATCATACACAGTGCTGGAGACCTCGGGGTTGATCGGCATGTCGGGGTTACACACTGGATGTAAACCGACATGTTTATGTGTTGGAGAAACCATTAATATGTACCAAAATTCAAAGGTAGGGTCACATATCGTTCAAGCTTGCCTTGTCCGTCCTGTTGGTGCTTTCAAACCGTATGCTATACAGGCTTACACGTTGTACGAAGCAAAACTCGTGTGAAACCAACATGACAGTGATCAAACACATGGTGAATTTAGAGCAATATTATTTCAGAAAACAACATTAAAGTACATGCTTATCTGTGTGTCATGGAATTTTGAACATCTTAACGGCCAACAGAATTTTTTTTCCACTCCATATAGAGTGAAACAATTTAAAAAAAAAAAAAAAACTGTGTATGTTTGAAAATTTTTTTTTTTTTCTGTATGCAAGGAAATATTTTTATGTGCGAGAAATTTTTTTTTGGTTTGCTAGAAAAATAAATTAGTTTTTGTTCGTTTGCGAGAATTTATTTTTTGTTTGCGAGAAAAAAAATTATTTTATTTTTTATATAATTTTTTTTTTTTGAGTGATAGGAATTATTTCTTTAACATCTAAAATACCAAGAGAATTTTTTAACTCCCCATGCATCTACACGATTTTATTTAATTCTAAATCATGTGTGTTTTACGTTTTAAAAACTTACATGATACAAATGAAAAAAAAAAAAGATTACTTGTTTGTATTAAATACCGTAGAAGATCAACCTATTTGTACATAAATTATACAACGCTTTTTGATTTTTAAACTCTGTTAAGTTTAAATGAATGAATACATTTCCACACATCAGAAAGGAATGAACATCTAATAAAATCCTGTGCATCATTTTTGTGGGAACAGATTTCAGTAAATGAAAAGTGGATGGTGGCGGTAGAAAACAGTAAAGGAAAGGATTTTTATTAAAAACATTAAGTGTAGAGAGATACCAAGAGAAAGAGAGACTGATCACACAGTTCATGAATGGAGTCTATCAAGATGTACCTTTTATATCTTCGTGAATTGGTTAGAGTTGAAATTCTGTCCAAAAGCATATTTATTACCACAGTGAAAGGGAAGCATTCATTGCTCTAGTAAACAGATGTTATAATTCAAACATTCATTCATCATAATTCTACACATCTTTAATGACAATGTGTATTTTTAGATGAATGTTTTTTGTAAAAAAGCAATTCAGTGCATAAGAAAAGAGTTTACAGATGTATTAAGCAAAATGAATTGAGTGGGCATTTTTAATGAATTCAATAATTTTACCATGTTTTTAACTTGTAAGAAACAAACACAGACTTGATGCATTAAAACCAATAAAACTTTCATTTCAGATTACCAAGAAGAATGAAATTATCCGTTAAGAATGCTGCAGCATGTCTGTCTGTATAAAATCCTATGGGGTGAGTATATGAATGAATGAAAAAAGGGAGGAAAAAATCTTACAAATTGATGAAAGAGAAATAGCCTATGTGAGTATAAGTCAAGGGAAGTAAAGGTGTATAGGCTTTGTATTACATGTATGGTGCACAAACATGTATGGAACACAAATATGTCAAGTAAAGTGAATTATAAAAAATGACAACCAAACAGGGCCGGCTCTAGCAATTTGGCCGCCCCGTGCAGAATGCTTTTTTACCGTTGCCATCCCCAAACATTGCTGTTGCATGCAGTCTCTAAAAGTTTACCGCCCTTTGCAAGTGCACTACTTGCACCTATGGTAGAGTCAGTTCTGCAACCGAAATTCTTATGAATGACTATTTAAACATGATATTTGTAAGGTAACCACAGATAATGAGCTATTGTAGAAGGGGTTTTTTCTAAAATAGAAGCAAGAGGACTTTTATCTTGTTTATTTTTTTATTCATATGGAGAACGACTAAGCTGTCATTTCTTTCTTTCAGGGAAACACTCTCAAAGTTTAATCACAGGAAATTTCATGTTGTGATCATTTAAACTGGTGTTTTCTGTGGAAAATAGAAAAATTTGTCAAAAAGTGTGAATGAACCTGGACATTTACACATTTTGTTGGTTTACTGGTAATAAGCAATATTGAAGCAAGATCATATTTCTGCAAATTCCTGATTAAAACATATAGATTGCCTGGATAATTTCTCTATATTTGAAACATGCATAGTGAATTCACAGTAAGCACATGTGTAGCCAGTTGTCAACTTTCTAAAGAACAGACTTTAAAAATTGTTGAAAATTAAAAGCAAATGAATTCATTTAAAGCCTATCATGGTTTATTGAACAGTGAAAAACTTTACTTTAAAAAAGTAACTTGTGCAAATCTACTTGAATTTATTCTAATTAAAAGATCTTTAAAAGCAAAGAATATTTTATTTCTCAAATCTTTGGAGTTTAAATAGTTCAAATGACTCTTTAAACATAATATTTGTAAAGGTACCACTGAACATAGACAAAAATTTGATACTGTACAAGGAATGCTGTCAAAACAAGAGCAGAGAAACAACAAAGCAACTATTCCCTCGTTTCAGGAAAACATTCTTCTGGTTTATGACAGAAAAATAAATGCAGTGATCATTTTTAAAACATACATCAATGTATCCATAAGAAATATTAAACAAGTCCACATAATCATAAACACCTGATTAAAGCTTGGATAATGTATGTGAAAATATCTCCATTTTTTAAAATGTCATGAAAATGCTTAGTGAATTCTTAGTAAGTACTTGTTCAGTGTACCTCTATACAGCAGACAATGTTGAACAGATTTTAAAATTGTTCAATTTAACTGAATTTTATCTAATTAAAAATATACCCTTAAATGTTACACAAACTCTTTGAGAGTTGAAATTCTTCTGTATGACCCCTAAAACATAATACATGTACTTGTAAGTTTACACAAACCCTGACAATGTAAAAGGAAGGTTGTCAAACAAGAAGTCAGAGTGCAGACATTGTTTATATCAATTTCTCTTATCTTTATTTATTGGGCATGTGGAAACAGCAGAGCTGTATTGCCCTTCTTTCTTTCTTTCTTTCTTTCTTTCTTTCTTTCTTTCTTTCTTTCAGGTAAAACATTCTTCCAACACTAAAAATTACATGAAGTGGTCATTTAATATAAGAAATTTTAGACATATGACTTTCTAAAATTTGACAAATCTTAATTGTATACTGTATACAATGCATTCTCAGAAAATGTATGAAAAAGATAGAGGCACTTCACAAAAGCTCAGGCTTGTTAGAATCTTACAATGTTAATACAATTCATTTCAATGTTTCAAAAGCACATTTGCTACATACTGTCACTAATATTTAATAGAATTAAATTAGAATCAACCTAACAACACAAAAACAGTCTAGGCACTTAGTGCATTCAAAGAGTATTCAGCTTGTGCCTCTAAAAAAAATACAACACCCATTAACATGAGTGAAATTCATTATTATTATTTTGGTTGAATGAATATTACGTTCACAACTGTACAAGATAATAAACATACAGTTGTGTGTGAAAAGTGTTAATTATTTTTATTTTTTAAAAAGAAAAATGAGAGAAAGAAAGAGAGAGGGTGGAGAGATGGAGTTTAACAAAGATGGTATATAAAACTCTTAGAGTTGGTGATGGGTGGTCAGCACAATGAGTTGAGTTCAGCACACTGATCAATGATCCTGTCACAAATATTCAATAGAATCAAATTAGAAACGCACATAACAACAGAAGCTGCCTGGATATTGCTTGAATTTTATGAGAATTCAGTTGGACACCTTCCATTTCGGAAAATTTCACAGTTTCGCGAAGAAGCAACGAATGACGCGCCCACAGAACGTAGTGGACAGCACGGGAATTTAAACGTATATAGTCGAAATAAACGTTGAGTTTGCTAGTTGAAAAACACTAGAATGCGAACGTTTTCTCATAATGATCACCGTATAAAAGAGGTATAAACGTGCAACCTTGTAAAAAGTGACAAAATTTTAATGCATACATAAGAAATAGTTGTATTTGGTCCGAGAGAAAACATACGCAACGTTATAGAAGAGTCACATTACTTTGCACAGCCTCGCGAATGTAATGTTCTTGTGCTGTTAAAATTTATAGAGAAACATCTGTGTATACTGTATTTAAAGTTAATGAGAACAGAGGGATGGCAAATAATGGCCAGTAAATTCAAGACAACTCAAATATTCACGCATTGTGTAAGAGAAACGAACATATAGGTCATTACAAAACTCTACTTCGATACCGAACGCAATTGCGAATGTATCGTTTCATGTAAAGCATAGAGAACATCAACATGCCCCCAGAGCATCATAAACATCATCTAGAATGTTTTGGGGTGTGCAAACGATCCAAAAGAGCTCAGAAAAGCTTAATTTTAAATGCTTTTTTCAACCCGTTTTCAAGGGGAGCACCAAAGGGCCGACAACCACGCTGTAACGAAGCGCTGTTCACGTCGGCGCCCATTTGCAAATGTTGCCCACCGTGTAAAGCGTAAAAAAGAAATTAACACAACGAGAACGTTTAAAAACAACACGTAGAACGCTTTGAATGTGCGACAACAGGCGAAAAGAGCTGAAAAAAACCTTTATTGCGCGATTTTTAACGGTTTAGCGAGTCGTAAGACGCATTGCGCGCCCTTGTCATCACGGTGCGGACGCCAAGGGAACTCGTAAAACACACAGCGTCCTTTGGGGAGCGCCGTTGCCGAAGGTGAAGGAGAAGATGAGCGAATTGCGCGCCCTCGTCATCACGCTGCGGACGCCGAGGGAACTAATAAAACACAAACAGCGTCCTTTGGGTAGCGCCGTTGTCGGAAGGCATTGAACGGCGGCTCTCTTTTTAACATGAACCTCTTTCCAACTTTATAAACCCGTCGGACACCCCGATATCAGCAAGGTGAAGGGTGTGAGATCCCAGACATTCGGCCTATGGGCCTGAAAACTACTGGAAACACGCACAAACGCATCGTTTGCGAAGGAACAGTGAACGCAGAGCCATACAACGGTGCGGCCACCGAGGAAACTAGATTTCACTGAGAAACGAGGTTTTTTTTCCGAATAACTTTGCCAAATTTGACTCCAGGACCAAACGACTTTACAACAAACCTTCTAATATAAATGCCAACTCAAATCGAAAACGTGTGGGTTTCTCTCACCCATAGACGATTAACCAATGCGAATTTTTTTGGGTGGTTCCAATCAGAATAAGGCACGGCCGCAGAGTGGGGTCCCCAACCCCGAGTTCATTCAAGCATCTGTACCCAGTGGCTGCACTAGTCAGGAGAAGGTTCCAAACCGTCCCTAGTTAACCAAATCACCATGGCGCTTATGCCCTTGGCCACGGCATAAGGGGGGTGCAGATCAATCCCCTTCAAGGCTTACAGCGACGGCTGCCCCTGTGTGTAGCGATGGTGCTCGGCATCTCAATGGAGTGCACCAACACCCTAAGCTCTGCCCTCCACTTCTGCACAGGAACCAGCGCCCTGGTCGAGTCTCGAAGTGCCCCAGCTGCCTCAACCGCCCGCCCGCCTGCATAGGCGTGGGTGGACCGGAACCCTTGTACTGTCACCATAAGAGCGCTCTGGCGACAGTACAGGCGGTTCAGGACCACCGACACAAAGCACAGGGTAGGAGGGAGAGGCAGCGACCCCCAAAAGACCACTTCTCCTTCACTCTTCTTTCTCTTTCCTCTCTTTCCGCTTTCCTCTCTTCTTTTTCTCTCTCTCCATCTTTTTCTTTCCTTCTCTCTCTCTCTTTCTTTTTTCCGTTTCTTCTTCTTTCTCTTTTTCCTTTTTCTTATCTTTTCATCTTTCTTATCTTTTTATCTTTATTGAATAAAGCATTATGATCCATAAAAAAATAGAATTCAAAATATGAAGAAAAACAGAAATGGCTGCCGTTTTCCAAAATGGCGACAACTGGTCTTATCTTCTGATCAAAAATGGCAGCTCCGTTGCCATGGCAACCAAAATGGCGGTCCGCTGGGCTTATCTTATCTTTTGATCTTATCTCTGCTGATAACAAAGGGTGGCATGAGGCTGGTTTATATACCACTGCCTGAGGCGAGGGCGTGGTGGGCATGGCCGGAAGTGGTATATAAACCGGCCTCATACAAACCAGAAGTGGTATATAAAGGGCTGCCCCTACTACTCATGTAATATATATCAAAGAACTTGGAATGACGTGTCATGAATGAATATAACGTAAAATTAATGATAATTGGAAATGGTTCCATGATTAGTGTTTTAATGATACCATTATGAAACTATTGGAAACTTTCACTTCTAATATACGGTATGTAACTAATTACACCTTATATTATCAATAGTTAGTTTGTGTTAGGAAAATTTTAACATTAGCTAGTAGCTACTCATCCCTTCACTGATACATGCCTACGCAGAAATGCGTTGGCAGTTGTTTAGGAAGCAAGATTATTTAATAGGAATGCTACTAAATTAACGGATTCGTAAATGTTCTAATCTATAGAGAAATGCTACTTTCTCCATTTAACTTTTCAGATAGTTTTATTCAGTCTGAACTATACGTTTCCTTACGAAGTATGCCTTGCTTAGCAACCATAGGCTTCCTTAGCAACCTCATCTAATTCATAACAATGAAAGGCTTCTTTAGAAATCAAATACTTTCCTTTTCGTTCTCGATTTTTTTTAAATCCTATCGGTTCTGGGCATTTCAGTTGCCTGACTTATGTTCTGTCACTGCATCATAATTTTATGCTCTTTATCAATAATTCTTGGAAACGAACGTTCAATCTCATCGCAATATCAGCATCTCAGTTTCCAAAATATACACAATTCCTAGTCAAAATGTATGAAATGTTCGGATCTGATGTGCTACCAAATAAGTCAGGTGATAACCCCGGCATTGCTTGGAATAAATTTTGCAATATCTTAAAAATAAACACATGAAAATGCTTAGCATTATTACAGTAAAAATTCTGAATGTAAATTCGAAAAAAAATATTTTAAAGGCTCACAATGGATGGATGCCACAGATAGTCTAAATAGTTTCTTACGTATTCATAACTCAGATATACACTTGACGTTGCTGCAATTTCCAATCTTCTCTCGATGTGTTGAAGCAAAGCTTGGCTATTCATCACTTTCTGTAGTCTAGCGGTCGCCGATTCTTCTAATAACTTGATTCCCATTTGCTCAATACAGCACGGAGCTAAAGGGGTGCTTCCTCTGTTGTCTTTCCACTCTTTTTCAATAGTCTGCTAACTCTCCATTATCTCCAATACTGATCATTTTTAAAGATTTTGATGAAATTGTTAAGTACTATGAACTCTCTTTTCTAAGAAAAGCCTGAATAACAGGAATTCTATCATTGTTATAAATTGAAACTTATCCATATTGCATCATCATTTTATGTTAATTCTTATTAGGGAATTGCGCGTTGATACCATTGTTGCTGCGAACAGATGGGCCTACTGTTGCACAAACTTTGCCTTGCATTCTTGGTCATGATATATACATTCTTGGTTCATGAAGAGTGTTTGTAAATTGCGTGTTGATACCATTGTTAACACCTACTTACAGTGTGATTCAGTCAATTTCTGACCATTTCAGTACTATGATTTATTGACCCATTAATGTTTACAAACTTAGCATTTCTGTATGATATGCTCAATGTGGCCACCATGAACGTTATGAACTGCTCGCAGCCGAATGGTGAAGTTGTTCATAACTTTATCCAGGATTTCTGCATCTACAAGGGTGCAGCAGTCGACGATGCTTTGTCGCAGCTGCTCTACAGTTCTTGGTGCTGTAGTGAACACACTGTCTTTAAAGAACCCCCAGAGATAGAAATCACATTGGTTTAGGTCAGGACTCGTAGGGGGCCAAAGAAAGCCACCCCCGAATCGATCTGGAAACATGTTTGAAATGACACGATTTCCGAATTTCTGATTGAGAAAGTCTAACACTTCATTAGTTATGAGAGGCCTAGCCCCATCCTGTTGAAACCATTGATGTCAAAGCGGTACACGCCTCCTTCGCAGCTCGGCGATGAAGAAGATTTTTATCATGTAACCCTGTGACGTTGTGGTGCCCTCAAAAAAACGGACTAATGATGCCTCTTTTGGAAATCGCGCCATCTGTCCGGTTACATCAATTCACAGAACATGTGCCACTGGTCTTCCGTCAATCTGCATGTGCTCATGGAGTCTCCACTGCATCCACAAAAAATTTGAATGTGGTGTGCTGTCTCCGCTTGCCGCATCGTCCCTGTGTTCTTCAATGAAACTGTGAATAGTGACCTTTAGGTGCACAACATCTTCAACGTGTTTGTTGCACAATTTACTGATGACGAGCGTGCTAATACTTACTTTCAGCAGGATGATGCAACAGTCCATTCTGCACACGCAACACTTGCCCGTATCCAGGAAGTGTTCCCACCTGAACATGTGGTTCGAGGAACACTCTACTGACTTTGGAGTGCTCCATTGGTCCACTAATTCGCCGGGCATCAATCCAATCGAACATCTGTGGGAGCACCTTGATCGCCATTTGCGGAAGCTGGACCATCCACTTCTGACTCTCGAAGCTTTGTGAAAAGTGCTTCAAGTGGAATGAACTGCCATACCATCGGACACATACGGCGCACTTCTTGCATCCATGTTATGACGCTTAGCAGCAGTTATTGCGGCGAAGGGTGGCTACTCCCATTACTAGGCGGGTCGTCATAATTCAGTGATATAACAGTGTATATTACAAGTATATGATATCTATATTATATAAATGTGTATTTAAATCTAATTAACGGTGCATTTAATTATGTATTATTGTGTGTGTGTTCATTATTTATAAATAAACTAGATGAGGTACCCGTCGTTGCCCGGGATAATTACACTTGCACAAACTTTTCCTTTCATTGTTAGTCATTAGATATTGATTGTTGATCCCTGCCTTGTGTTGGTGCATTGCATGTTGATACCATTGTTGATACCTATTGTTGCACAAACTTTGCCTTGCATTGTTGTTCATGAGATATTTCTCATTAATAAGCCCTGCCATAACCATGAATATCGATTTTTTATCGATAATTATTATTTTTCTGAAATCTGAGGTAGACAGTGACCTTCCTCATGCTTTGAAGGTCATGTATGCGAAATTTCATCAAGATCGGAATAAAACTGTAGATTTGTATAAAAAACGTACAGACAAACAGACCCACAAACATCCTTCTTTATATATATAGAAGATATATGTACAAATCAAATTATCATGTGGGAAATGTGTTTCGGCTGGGCGGTACATCGAACGAACATGGATCTCAGTACAAAACTGGATCGCTCACGCCTATGGAAGGAATCCGTAACCAAAATCGCCTGGTAGCCAGGCAATATTATCGATAAGTTTGGGGACGGACATCGATTTCAATTCGCTACTTTCAGTTTAGGTGGCGCCACCTTTGTGGCATTTACTTGAACTCAGCTAAGTAGGATTCTCCGTAGTTTAAAGCTGTTACAGCTAAAGTAATGAAATAAAAAAGTAACAAATACTGACGTGTGTAAGGCTGCAGATCAATAACGAAGTTACATGCAGTACGATTAAATTTTTTCCCAAAAAATAAAGCCATTAGAAAAAATTGGGAAGTAAAACTTACAATAGGAGGGGGGGACTACAGATGCCATGTGTATCAACACACTTTTTTTCCATCACCACCGTGTAAGCAGAAATTAGCAATGGTAGGGTAAAAGAAGGAAAATATTTACATATTTAACATATAATACTAATAAAATGAAATAATATTCAAAATTTGTTTCTAAAAGTTTTTTTCACGTACAATATGTTTACATGCACGTAATTTTAAGGTAAAGTCACTATTTCTGTTTTTAGCTGCATTAGTTTTGATAACATTGTTTTGTTTGTGGGTCATTAATAAGCAAAAAATTAGGTCGTTTAATATTAGGAACAATTTTCTTCTTGAATCTTTATTTTCATATTTAATCAACTAATAAATTTCCAACTAAGAAATTATTCTTTTTAGGTATCCAAGCAATATTCTTATTTTATCTTCTTTACTATTTTTGTTTTCTTTTTTCCTTTTGTTTTTAAATATATCTTCTAACCAATTTTTTATGACTTTACTTGGATATTTATTTTTAATTAACTTATCTTTCAATCTATAAATATATTTTATTAAATAGTTTGGTGAGCATAAATTTTTGGCTCTATTTATCAGATTACTTAAGGTGTTAAGTTTGTATCTATTTGTATGGCAGACCAGTAGCGAGGAAGGGAGTTTCCCTGTGTTGGTTTTTTGTATACATCAAATTCCCATTTATTATTAAGACATCTGAGGTTTAAATCTAAAAATTGAGCACTTTCATTACATTCAATTATTGACAATTTCAATGTTTTTTGTTGTGTAAAAAATCTCATTAATTTATGACGTTATCACGTGTAAAGTAATGTATTCATTTTTATGATAAACGTGGTCACAGGAATAATAGCAGGTATTATTCAGATTTTCAGTTAGAGTAAAGTAATCTAATTGTTTTTATTGTAGTGATTTATTAAGTTGATATAATTCAGGATTATAATTTTGGATATAAATCGAAAGCTCACAATTGTGAAATAGCAGGAGGGGTGGAGCAATGACAGGAAAAGATGTTGTTTATGAATTTAACTAAATATTGTTGACATTGCTCATTGGATTCCTTGATGAGTAGGAATATTAATGCTTTTTTATTTAAGTATTTTGAAGACTTGTAAAATGTGAAAGGAAAAGGGAGACCGGATGTGTGATGGAGTATAAATACGAGTGTGGAAAACGAAACTTTTATGAGTTATTATGGGTTGAACAAGCAGGCGGTCGAGGGGAAGCTGAGCGCTCTCT
>JAHWFO010065267.1:13319-58931 GCA_023313115.1 Rhysida immarginata
CCTTATTGAAATAAATAAGTCACAGCCTGCCATTTAAAAAAGAACCACACCTATGTTCTTGATTGTGCATATTGATTTTGTTTGAGCATTTGTATTGAGCTAGCCAGATTTGAATTCATTACATTGGATTCTGGTGCTGATTTGAGGAAAAAGGGAGTGGTCCAATCAAACTGATTGAGGTTACATTGGCACCCATTGTGTTGAATATAAAATCAATGACATGAGGTTACAAATTTATCAATACTATTATTATCATAAATCAAGAAAATATCATCAACATATCTAATCCACAAAAATATATCTTTTGAAATTTCAGAACAATTTATAATTTCAGTCCCCCATTCATTCAGATAAATATTAGATAACACAGGTGATAAAGGGTTTCCCATTGGTAAACCTTCATATTGGCAATACATTTGATTATTAAAAATGAATTGGCTATTTTGAACACATAAATTTAGACAATTTAAAATTAGCATAACAATTTCGAATTTGTATTTTCTTCTTAAATTCTTTTTAATAATTTCCAGAGTTTCAATAATCCGAATGTTATTGTACATATCTTTGATATCCATGGTACAAAATTTCCAATTTTGTTTACAGTGAATATTTTCTTTAATATTTTTTGCTTGTTTACAATTTTTTAATTGAATACATTTCTACAAAATGCTGTTTTAAAAATTTGGACAAAAATTTAGCTAATTTATAAGTAGCAGCATTATATGTACACGTTATTGGTCGTAGTGGAAAATTTTCCTTATGAATTTTAATAATAGTGTAGAATTTATTCGGAAGTGATAGTTTTGGTTTTAGTTTCATTTTTGTTTCCTTATCTAAGTGCAGCTTATATTAATCTATGGTTTGATTTTAAATGTATATTTTTGTATATTTCTGTATATAATTTAAACATATATTTTGTATATATTTTAAAGTGCTGCTCAAGGGTTTTTAGATAATGTAAATATTGGATATAGGATTTTTATATTTCAGGGGATGGAAGGTTTTTATAATTACTGATAATGGTTCAACTATATTAAGTATTAAATTCCTATATTTAAACAGTTTTGTACGATAGCAGATGTAGTCAGTTTTATAATCCTTTCTTATTTTTTTGTTAATATTAAAACCTGTTGAAGTTAAAAAATAATTTTTAAAAATCTTCATATGCAATCATATTCTTCAACGTTAAATATACCTAACAAAATGAAATAATATTCAAAATATGTGTACCTGCACGTAATTTTACGGTAAAGTCACTATTTCTGTTGTTAGCTGCATTAGTTTTGATAACATTCTTTTGTTTGTGGGTCATTAATAAGCAAAAAATTAGGTCGTTTATTATTAGGAACAATTTTCATCTTGAGTCTATATTTTCATATTTAATCAACTAATAATTTTTCAACTAAGAAATAATTTTTTTACGTATTCAAGCATTAAAACGAAAGTTGAAATCAAGTGCTATTCCTCGCAGGTCCTTGCCACATCGACCACTTGAAAAATATTCCGTCATACAGAAAAATATCACACATTGTAATAATATTAAAAACAGTGACGGCTCGTCCATAGGCACTGCGGAACTGCAGCACCCCCAGTTTCAAATTGTATTATCGATAAAATTTAATATTAGTCCTTTTTTCTTTAATTCTTTTTTTATAATTGCACAATATATAATCCTTAAGCTTAATGTCAGTAGCACGGTCTATAGGTATAAATTTGTATTTTCACCTGCAGCACCACCCTGTCTGGAGCTAGAAACTTTACTTTCATTTTCAGTTTCAATAATCGTGGAACTGTGCGCTTTACAGTGCTAGCTGCGAGGTGCTTGACCGCTGTTGCGCACATGCGTACAGGGAGAGAGAGCCGATCCTGGTGTTCTGATCGAAGGTAATTTTATTTTTTACTCCGCATGCGTTGGGCTTAAAAACCGTATATCATATTCTTAAATGTGATAAAGTGTAGAATTAGATTAGTATTCTGCTTCCAGCTATTCTATTTGATTCATTTTTTTCGACTTATTTAACAGAAATCTTTAGCCATGGCTTTGCATCCGCAAGAAATAAGTTCTGTGACCGTAAGTGAACTTCAACAGCTTAAGTTTTCACAGTTGTCTCTCCATGAGAAAGTTGCAATTAAGAAAAGAGGTCGTTCAACACCTGATATTCTAATATCTCAGCCAGGTATAAGCAACAACAAGAAGTATATTCGTAGCTTTAATTCTGAATGGTACCAACGGAAACGTTGGCTTTGTGGTTGTGAAGTAAAATATACACTGTTTTGTTTCCCGTGTTTGCTGTTTGGAGGTGATGCAGATTGGACAAAAGATGGTTTTAGAAATATAAACAAAATGAAAGAAGAAACTGAAAAGCATGAGACGTCAAAGAAGCACATTGATAATGTAGTTTCACTGGCACTTTTAGAAACCGTATATATCAAAAAACAACTTAGTGAGGCATACAGACTTTCAATCAATGAGCATAATATAAAGGTTAAAAAGAACCGTGAAATTTTGTCCAAAATAATAGACTGCATTTTCTTTTGTTGAAACTTTGAAAAACATGAAAAAGGACATGAGGACATGATGAAAAAGACGATTCAATAAATCCAGGGGTATTTAGAGGATTAGTAAATTTTGCATCTAAATTAGATTCAGATTTAAAGAATCACTTAGAAACTAGTCCAGCCTTCAAAGGTTTTTCTAAGACCATTCAGAATGAGATACTTGACTGCCTGCTACAAATATACCATGAGGAGATAAGGACGGAAATTTCAAAAGCTTCCTTTGTAGCTGTCATCAGTGATGACACAACAGATGTTTCGGAACACACTCAAATGGTCCTTGTTCTACGGTACGTTTTGAATGGAGAAATATTTTAGCGTTTTTAGGGATTCTTTATTCCAGAAAATCAAACTGCAGATGGCATATCAAAACGCATTTTAGAACAATTGGACATAATCCTTCAAGGAAATGAACAAAAATTGATAGCTCAGACATTTGGAGAAAAAGAAAATGACGAGAAAAAGACGGTTAGCCCAGTGAGAAATTACGTCATCATTCTCTCGCCGGTGAGGGTTTTTGACCTCAGCCTATGCTTCCTTTATTAAATTTTTATGAATTATTTTGAATCATTTATTTAACATAAAAAGCTCAAAATGTATAACTAGCTGTGCTTTAAAATAAACATCGATAACTTACGCTTTGTATGTTGAATTCTATTGTATATCTGATTATTTAGAGCATACTTCGATGTTTTGCCATCTGGTGGTCAAAGTAATAGCAGGATCGCGTTTAAACGGGAGTGTCATAATTTCTTCAATTAAGATACCATGGCATGTTGATGGTGAGGGTGGATCCGCCATTTTTAAATAATAGCAGCGCCCAATATATTCACTGAAAGTAGCGAATACAAGTTTTGTATTGAGATCGATGGAGGGATCCAGAGACAAATGAAAGTAAGAGACTGGCAGTGCTCTATTCATTTCGCTGAGCGCTACTGGTTCTACCGGAAGTGCAGCAATCGCCATGTTGCGAGTGGCAAAAATTTAAGGCGGCGTATGTTCATTTTGAAGTGTTTCATTAATACGATTATGTACAGGGTGATTCAGTCAATTTCTGACCATTTCAGTACTATGATTCATTGACCCATTAATGTTTACAAACTTAGCATTTCAGTGTGATATGCTCAATGTGGCCACCATGAACGTTATGAACTGCTCGCAGCCGAATGGTGAAGTTGTTCATAACTCTATCCAGGATTTCTGCATCCACAAGGGTGCAGCAGTCGACGATGCTTTGTCGCAGCTGCTCAACAGTTGTTGGTGCTGTAGTGAACACTCTGTCTTTAAGGAACCCCTAGAGATAAAAATCACTTGGGTTTAGGTCAGGACTCGTAGGGGCCATAGAAAGCCACCCCCGAATCGATCTGGAAACCTGTTTGAAATGACACAATTTCCGAATTTCGGATGGAGAAAGTCTAGCACTTCATTAGTTGTGTGAGGCCTAGCCCCATCCTGTTGAAACCATTGATGTCGAAGCGGTATACGCCTACTTCGCAGCTCGGGGATGAAGAAGGTTTCCAACATGTTAAGGTAAGCCTGTGACGTTATGGTGCCCTCAAAAAAGAACGGACCAATGATGCCTCTTTTGGAAATCGCGCACCAAGCCATAACCTTAAGAGGTGATTTATGGATCTAATGAGGGTGCTGGGAACCCCAAAAACGAACGTTGTGTTTATTAACGTCACCTGACAGATGGAAGAAGGCCTCATCTGACACCCACAGGTTGTCCACAATGTCCTGATTGGCTTCCATTTCTGCTCCAAACTCCATCGCAAATTTTTGTCGCTTCTGTCTTCCAGTGTCTGTTAACTCCTGATAAACATCGATCTTATAAGGGAACCCGTGTAAATCCTTTCTCAGAATTCGCCACGTCGTGGTATATGACAGCCCTTCTTCAATGGATAGGCGGCGAACAGATTTTTTGGTAGGGGAATCGACCAAACATGTGCGAACATTTTCGACAACTTCGGCCGTTCCAACACCAGCTTCGCTCCCGCCTTTTTTCTTGCCTTTAACACATCCACTGGCACGAAATTGCTTGACAAAATCCATGATTGCCTGCCTGTCTGGTGCGTCTCGACACTTATACTCCTTCCGGAACTTTCTTTGCACGGATACAGGTGATTTTCTCTCGAAATACCATTCGACAGCCTTGCATTTCTGCTCTGTTCATAAAGCGGACGCCATTTTTCAACAATACGATTTTCATGCAGCGCCAAAATTGGAACGATGAACGGGCTGCCTGCTCCCAGGAAACCGTCCAACTGGCGTGCACGTAGTTGCGATAGGAGCCGAGTTGCCAACAAAAGTTTTTCCGTTTGCTAGTGAACAGAGCTCATGAAAGAAATTTCATTAAAGCGCGGGTAAACGGCGGGGTAGAACTGCGACCACACAGTTTCTGTTTAAGTAACCTCAGACAAAATAGTCCACGTTGCCTGCGTCTGGAGATTGGGGCATCGATTTGTCGGGGTGAATGTACTTCACTTTTTTTTTTCCAAGAAGTTATTTGCACGGATACAGGTGATTTTGTCTCGAAATACCATTCGACAGCCTTGCATTTCTGCTCTGTTCATAAAGCGGACGCCATTTTTCAACAATACGATTTTCATGCAGCGCCGTTGCAACAATACAAACTCCTACTATATAGAAATTCGTATATGGCGCTCATATTCTTTCAATTGTTTATCCAAAATTCACGTCATTCGAGTTTAATGGTCAGAAATTGACTGAATCACCCTCTACAAATTTAAGAATCATAATTTTTTCACCCATTAGATTTCATAAACCCAATCTCCATGGCTGTTGATTTCACTGATGAACGTGCTGCCAAGAATGGGTCCTCTATGGCCAATCCAGTTATTGTAAAAGAATTTATGAAACAGGACTATCTATATATTTATTTTGCTTGATCCGTCCGTCATGAAACGACAGTGCATGAGCAACAATAAGCGCGGACCAACAATATGTAGGGACCAACAATGTTTATCGCATGGAAGGCAAAGTTTCTGCAACAATAGGCCATAATAAAAAATTACTTGCATTAAATCACGGTCTATAGATATTCACGGTGATCGAGCTCCATTGTTAAAATGAAGCTAGAGTTGTTAGCTCCCAATAAGGCGGGAACTCTATTGAAAAGTGGTGCTGCATGTACAATCGGCCCAAAACAACACCTCCTAAAGAGAAAGCCTCTGCACGGAAACGTCATACATTGTTTCATTATTCAAGTAGGGCACTGTTATTAGTATTTCTACCAATAATAAGCCCTGAGTTTGCACTACTATGACGATGTAACAATGTATGACGTTTTCCGTGCAGAGGCTTTCTCTTTAGGAGGTGTTGTCCAAAATCGCCTGCAGCGCCTCCCTATCGATAGAGAGAAACTTGACTTTCATTTTCAGTTTCAATGAAAAACTTCTATCGCAGGTCACGGTCGGTCCTAGTGCGATCTATGCGGCACAGGGCGCGATCTGTTTTCCTTAGCTTCTCGAAACAATGGAAAATGGCCGAAGCTCGATGACCATGAATATCTATAAACCGTGCTTTAAATTAAAATCAAACTGTCAGATTCGACTGTTGTGGAACCGTAAAAACACAAGCCACCAAAAAAACAAAGCCTGATCACTGCGTGATCAAAGCAGGACTGACAATCCAATCGTCATTATTTAAAACAAACGAAAATAAACTTGTAATCAGTGTGTTTTTGTTTGTTGAAACAATGAAACTTGGATTGTCAGCCCTCGATTGATGACGCAGTCAGCAAGCAGTGAGCAGGCCTTGTTTTTTAGGTGGCGTTGAACAACACCATCTAGACAGAAGGCCTGCGCACAGAAACTGTATACATTGTTACATCATCATCAAAGGCCAGATTTAAAGCATATTATTGGTAGAAATGCGATTATCAATAGCCGCTTTAGTGTGATGTAATAATGCATGACGTTTCTGTGCGCAGGCCTACTGTCTAGGTGGTGTTGACTGTAACCACCGAGAGAGAAGGCCTCTGCGATGAAAAGTAATCATCATAGCTAAGGCAAATTTATGACTTATTATTGGTAGAAATTTGAATAAGAATACCCCATTTATGATGATGTAACAATGTATGACATTTCTGTGCGCAGGCCTACCGTCTAGGTGGTGTTGTTATGGTGGAACCCGTCATACGACGGGCTTTAATGCTAACCATGCTCTATTTATACATGGTCATCGAGCTCCATTGTTAAAATGAAGCTAAAGTTTCTAGCTCCCAATAGGGCGGGAACTCTATTGAAAACTGGCGCTGCATGTACAATCGGCCCAAATACGCCTGCAGCGCTGCCCTATCGACAGACAGAAACTTTACTTTCATTTTCAGTTTCAATGAAAAAACCTTTATCGCAGGTTACGGTCGCCCTAGTACGATCCATGCGGCACCTGGCGCGATCCGTTTTCCTTAGCTTCTCGAAACAATGGAAAATGGCCGAAACTCGATGACCATGAATATCTATAGATCGTGATGCTAACAAAAGTAACTGACGTGACAAAAGAAAACAATTATATATTCCCTTTTTTTTAACAATATAACACCAATTATCTACTTAAATTCTACGTCTGGGAGATTCGAAAAATAGCTCGATAATTGTTTGATGCGTGTAATTGGCGACTTCAGTTGCCTACAAAATGGCGGATGAAATGGGGAAGCATCATTGTTGAGATCTAATACTAACAATGATAAACGCTATCGCTGACAATGATAAACGCATGCTCTTTCCCATTTCATCCGCCATTTTGTACGGCACCTGAAGTCGCCAATAACAATTAGTAAACCACAGATGAAGAGAAAGAGATGGGAAACTCTACCACGTAATTAGAAATCACTACGTCATTTTTCAATTCTAGTTTCGTGGCGCTAGTGAGGACACAATTTTGAAAATAATAAATAAAATAATAACGTAGTTTATGTATTAATTCTTATATAATGTAAAACACATAAATTTGTATTCAAAAATTAAAAAATGTTTTATATAAACGAAAAATTCTTGATTTGTCACATGATCACTCATGTGAAGCACTCGTGTTTATATTTGCTCGCCGTTGCTCGTGTTAATCAGGGACCATCAATAAGAAATCGTGGTAATACAATAATAATTTCTTTTCGTCTGTGATAATCCACCTTGTCTCGTAGAACCGGTTTTCAAAGTTTTTAATTAACTCGAATTAAATTATTAAAATAATTCTGATGAAAAGAGCGTTAAATAACGAATTTTATCTGACGTCATATATGACTGGCCTCTCCAACAATCCATTTGCGGGAGAAAGACGTAATTATGACTAAACCGAGGCTAACGAGAGACAGGCCAGGGCACTCAAAAGTCACATGATCATCGGGGTCCGAGCAACAATCCATCCTTCATTGTTTCCAACAAACAAAAAAACACTGATTGTTAAAATCCAAGATGAGTCAATGAAAGATGGATTGCGACTCGGACCCCGATGATTATGTGACTTTTAAGTGCCCTGGCCTGTTTCTCGTTGGCCTCGGACTAAACCGACAGTAGCGCGGCGAAGCCAGGAGTGTTTTTAAGGAAAATTTAATTGGTTGACTTTCGTCACGTGGTCTCAGAAAACTTTCCCTTGCGGCTATACGGAGTTCCCTTCTGTTTCTTATTCCTCTGTGTAGTAAACAGTGTGATTAACGATTCCTAAGCCCGTCGCAAATTGAGAAAGTCGCGTCGACTTGTGATCTAGCGCATGACGTCAGGGTGACACCGCGCCGTCACATATTGATCGTGCATGAGCTCGCACCGACGCAAATACAACATCGATCGACTCGACCGAGTCGGCTCGTTCGTATGTATTCGCATGCGTGAAATACAACTGCTAGAACGCGAATTTCGATATCATTAATTAGGATCGTTTATTTATTTTATTTATTATATGAATATATGTTTTTATTTATTAAATTGTGTATTTATTACATACACTGTCATATCAATGAATTATTACCAGCACCCTTTCAAGGCACACGCTTGGTTCGCCCCAACAACGATTACATATTACAAATTTTGCATAACAGGCTGAGAAAGCTTTAAAGCTTTAAAGCTGGTGAATGGATGATGGATGGTTATACTAGAAACCTGAGCACTGCGACTCTCTGAGTCTATTGTACTATCCCCAGTAACGACAGCTACAGGAAACAGTAGCAGACGGGACCGACTGCTTAACGTGCCCTCCGAAGCACAGGGAGCGATGGACATTTCCAGGTGATAACCCAACCTGTGATTAACCGCGTCCAAGGTTGCTTAACTCCACTATTGCATTAAGCAAGGCAAGACAACTGCGCTACGGCTGCCCCCAAAGCTGGTGAATCAAACGGCAAGTGCAGGAGCCTCAACATGGGTAAACGTCCGGATTTAACGGACATCTAAAAAGGGATGATAATAGGCTATCGTAGCAAGGGTGGCACTATCTCCAAAACGGCGCGATTTGTGAACTGTTCACGGTCCGCTGTAGTGAAGGTGTACAAATAGTAGACAGCAGGGACAGAAATCGCGTCCCAACACCATCACTGTAAAGGGTCAGGAGCCATCGACCAACGGGGTGAGCGGTGCCTACAACGACTCGTAAAAGTAAATCCATCAACTGACCACCAGATTCAACAGTACTGCCAACAGACGTGTATCCGACATTACTGTTGAACGCACCCTGCTACGGATGGGCCTGAACAGTTCAGGAATGGTTGCTGCTCCCATGTTGACCAGGGATCATCAGCAGCTGGATCTTCCACCTCTAACTCTCGAAGCTCTGTGGACAGCGCTTCAAGCGGAATGGATTGCCATACCATCGGACACATACCGCGCACTTCTTGCGTCCATGCCACGACGCCTTGCAGCAGTTATAGCGGCGAAGGGTGGCTACTCCCATTACTAAGCGGGTGGTCATAATTCAGTTATATGACAGTGTATATTACATGTATATGATATCTATATTATATAAATGTGTATTTAAATCTAATTAACGGTGCATTTATTTATGTATTATTGTGTGTTTATTCATTATCTATAAATAAATATATACGAGTGCATATTGAAAAGTAATGCCTCCATGGCTGTAACTTTTTTATTTTTTAACCGATTTTCAAAATTCTTTTTGTATCTGATACTTACATTTGTTCTCTATGTAATGCACTATTCACTTTTCGACATCCCTTTCCACGCGCCGGCCAGGTGGCCGAGAGGGCTAGGGCGTAGGCTTTCTAGTACTCGAGTCCGCCTGGTCACGGGTTCGAATCCCGCCGTGGGCATGGATGTTTGTGTTTGTCCCGGGCTGCGTACTGTTATAACTTGTGTAAAAGGCGCAAAATGACCTTAGTAGTCGACGCCAAAGTTTCTAATAAACCAACCAACCAACCAACCCTTTCCACGCATTGCGTCAACGCATGACTAGTCGGGTGAACCCGTCAGAGACGAATTCCGGGGTTGTTGTCGGCACGAAGATTGAATGGCAGCTTTGGATATGCAGCACGATAACGCCCGTCCGCACACGACCGCCACACATCAGGGAGGGTTGCAGCGCCTACAATTCAAAGATGAAAAACTGCAGTTGAAAAATGAAAGACTTTGTACCTTGCGACTTTCACCACTTCCCAAAGAGGAAAGAGCTCCTTAAGGGGCATGAGTTGCGTTCTGACGACGAGGTGAAACCTGCCGTTCGGTCTTGGTGTCGACAACAACCCCGGAATTCCTCTCCGACGGGTTCACCCGACTAGTCACGCGTTGGCGCAATGCGGGGAAAGGGATGGGGACTATGTCGAAAAGTGAATAGTGCATTAAATAGAGGACAACTCTAAGTATCAGATACGAAAAGAATTTTGAAAATCGGTTAAAAAATAAAAAAGTAATAGCCATGGAGGCACTACGTTTCAATATGCCTTCGTATGTATAAATCATGTTATCATGTGGAAAATGTGTTTCGGCCGGGCGGCGCATTGTTGAAAAAGCCACGAGATCGAGCCGCCGAGTCGAACGAACATGGATCTCAATACAAAACTGGATCGCTCACGCCTATGGAAGGAATCCGTAAACAAAATCGCCTGGTAGCCAGGCAATATTATCGATAAGTTCAGGGACGGACATCGATTTCAATTCGCTACTTTCAGTTTAATGGCGCTCTTGTGGCATTTGAACTGAGCTAAGTAAGATTCGCCGTAGTTTAAATAAGGCTCAACACGTTGTTGCAGCTAAAGAACTGATAGGAAAAAGTAACAAATACTGACGTGTGTAAGGCTGCAAATCAAAAACGAAGTTACGTGCACTACGATTACGTTTTTTCCCAAAAAATAAAGCCATTAGAAGAAATTGGGAAGTAAAACTTACAATGGAAGGGGGGGGGGTGGGGTGGGGGAGGAACTACCGATGCCATGTTTATCAACATACTTTTTTTCCATCACCACCGTGTAAGCAGAAATTAGCAATGGTAGGGTAAAAGACGGAAAATATTTACATATTTAACATATACTACTAATAGAATGAAATAATATTCAAAATTTGTTTCTAAAAGTTTGTTTCACGTACAATATGTTTACATGCACGTAATTTTACGGTAAAGTCACTATTTCTGTTTTTAGCTGCATTAGTTTTGATAACATTGTTTTGTTTGTGGGTTATTAATAAGCAAAAAATTAGGTCGGTTATTATTAGGAACAATTTTCATCTTGAATCTATTTTTTCATATTTAATCAACTAATAATTTTCCAACTAAGAAATTATTTTTTTAGGTATCCCAGCATTAAAACTAAAGTTGAAATCAAGTGCTATTCCTTGCAGGTCCTTGCCACATCGACCACTTGAAAAATATTCCGTCATACAGAAAAAAATCACACAATGTAATATTCAAAGCATGTTCATGGTTTCTTAATTGAAGAGGTTACTACACTCGTAACTGTTCCAATGCTATCGGCGCGAACCGGAAGACGTACCGGAAGCAGATGGCGATCGAGCAATCTATGGCTAAGGTCAAAAACTCTCACCGGTGAGAAAACTGTGACCGTCATTTTAACGCGGTCAGAAACGCCAGTTAGTGCTGCTATGCCAAACCAGTTAGTCTAACCGTCCTCACCGAGAAAAAGACGGTTAACCCAGTGAGTAATTACGTCATCATTCTCTCGCCGGTGAGGGTTTTTGACCACAGCCTATGCTTCATTTATTAAATTTTTATGAATCATTTTGAATCATTTAAGATAAATAGCTCAAAATGTATAACTAGCTGAGCTTTAAAATAAACATGGATAACTTATGTTGAATTCTATTGTATATTTGATTATATAGAGCATACTTCGATATTTTGCCATATGGTGGTCTAAATAATAGCGTGATCGCGTTTAAACGGGAGTGTCATAATTTCTTCAATTAAGATACCATGGCATGTTGATGGTGAGGGTGGATCCGCCATTTTTAAATAATAGCAGCGCCCAATATATTCACTGAAAGTAGCGAATACAAGTTTTGTATTGAGATCGATGGAGGGATCCAGAGACAAATGAAAGTAAGAGACTGGCATTGGTCCTTTCGCTGAGCGCTACTGGTGCCACCGGAAGTGCAGCAATCGCCATGTTGCGAGTGGCAAAAATTTAAGGCGGCATATGTTCTCATTGTAATTTCAGTTTTTTTTGTAGATGATTCCAGGAGATATTAGTAAGCATAACCTGTTTCCTGTTTTTTTTTAACAACTTTATCGCATTAACTAACGATAATGTATACTTTTAATGACTTTCACTAGCTGATTCAATGCCTTACGAATTTGTAAAAGAGCACGTACAACTCGCAACTCCTATCGTTATAATGGAGGCTTAGCGAGAGACAAGTGAAAGCATAGATGAAGAAAAATGAAGAAGCAAAGTTATTTCTTCATCCATGCTGAAAGTAAATGAAACTTCAGGGAGGATGAATTTTTTCAGTCTTAACTCATTTTTATTGTTAAAAAATTGATTCTTGTAACTTAATCAGTTTTTAATACCTAGTAAAGATTTTCATTTGTATTGCTAAATAAAAAGTAAATTTGAAGCCTCTTCATATAGCATTACCAGTAGAGTTTCGAAAAAAGCTTCAGTAACACAACAAATTTAAATTGATTTATTCTTTATTGATTTTTAAATATAATAAGTCGTGATAAGACATTGCGTATATTTTCTCCACTTATTTTTTCTGTCAGTCGCTTGGTTTCATGATGATATCGAATATTACAATAAGTGATGATAGTAAGTCTAATTTTAAACTATTTTTTTTAATTTATGTTTAAAATTAGACTTACTATCGATTTGGATGAATATATTTTGTTTAATAGAGCAAGTTTTTCTGGTGATCCCATAATAAATTCATCGAGATAACTTAAGTAGATATTAGAAAAAAAATTGTTTGCGATTGATTCACATGCACTGCCTCTGGCGATCAGCTGTTTCTTGCCAATCCCAATATGGCGGCGCGAAGGCACCACTAGACGGGAGTTCACTGCCAGTCTTTTACTTTTATTTGTCTCATTGGATCATTTTATTCTATAATTTTTTAATAATTAGTTGCAATAATGTGGAGAAAAACAAACTAAAAATCATTTCAAATGTTTATTTTATTTTGTTCTTACTGTAAAATTATATAAATCAAAGTAGAAATATGAAAATAAAACCCTCATCATTGAAATGATTTCATTATTTTTAGTCCATTATAATATTTAAAAAAAATCATTTTTATAGTTGTATGGTTGAAAAATTAAAAAGCAGTTTTGACACGTTTTTGAAATTACATTTTTAATGGAAACATTACTTTTGTACCTGTTTATTTATGGTAAATGTTACATAAAATCAATTGAAAATATCTATGCAGTTTACATATTTTTAAATGTGATAAGTTTGTTAAGTTTTCTTCTGGTTGACACATTTGTCGGTTTTGCTGTAAAGATTTTGCCATAAGACTTTAATCTTAAATTTAAAAAGGCACAAATGATTTTTTAATCAGTTGAGTTTGATGCAGTTCCTTACCTAGTTCGGTAGAGAAACTATGAAACACCTGGCGCAGCAGAAAGAATTGTCCCCGTTTCTATCGTTTACTACTTCCTGGATCTGTGACTTCCGATTATCTTTTTGGTTACGCATTTTCAACGTTCTCTCATAGGCGTGAGCGGTCCAGTTTTGTATTGAGATCCATGCGAACGAAGTAGAAATTTTTCTACTGCTCTCGTCCAGGTCAAAGTCGAGAGGAAGGCAGGATCTGACGGCATGCGAGCGCATCGCGCGCATGAGCAATAAGCGTCAAACGAAGTCGCTAGCGCACAAGTCGACGCGACTTTCTCAATTTGCGGCGGGCCTAATGAATAGGATAATATCGACGACGAAGCGAAAATTTCAGACAATCTCGGAAGTCGAAGAAGCCTATGCGTATCCAACAGAGTATGGAAGTCGACAGCATCGATTGCTATGGTATATTCGTGGTTCAAAAACATTTGAAATTCTTCGAAGAGTTCTTGGTGTATTGCAAAATACTTTCCAGGAGGCTTCAAAAGCCATAAGGCTGGAGACTGGATTATCCAGGGATGCATCAATTGCATCAGTTTGCTGATCAAGAAGTTGAAGCGTAGCAGGATTCAAATCCACTGGTATCGCAGGAGACTGCATGCCTTCGGGCAAGATTTCAAGAGTTAGTGGATCAAATATCGTTCTTAATTGAATAACAGGTGATTGTGTACAATTACATATTAAATGCGGTATGCAATGAAACACCAGACAGGAGACTCTGTGGACGGTCCTGGCGAAACCGGTAAATATTTTTGCTGGAAAAAGTCCTGGCGACTGTTCGATTGAAAGGCAATATTGCCCTGGCAATGGCAACGAGTGGAATTGCAGCACTTCAGTTAATGGTCGGGCGAACTGCACATCCACAAGCTTGGCCTGGATCTGAATGTAACTTCAACCTTAATACCTCCATTCATTCGCAACATGCAGAATTGGTATGCAGAGGCAGATCCTGGACATGCGGGTTACTAAATATATTTCTTTTCGTATAATCCATGGGTTGTTAATGTTGCTTATTGCCTCTGCTCGGTTGCGCCGATCATAACGCTACTGTAATAAAAAAATATTACTTACATTTTTGCAAAGCTAATTTGGTTGCGTTGGTTACATGGCGTGTTCGACAACCTTGATATCACAAAGATATTGTGGGTTCGAATCCTTCAGAATATACTTTTTAAACAGAAAAAGCACTGTTTCCCGTCTTCGTTTTGCCATCACAAACTCAGCGAAGACGGAAAGCTACGATTTTTATTATATAGGTCCGTCTTTGCCGAGCTTAATAATTTAGGTGACGAATTTGAAGATCGTAAGCATAAAACTGGTGTATGTAACACGCTTGTTATGAGCATTGTTCTTGGACTGCACAGAAATATGCCTCCCTTGCGTTCCATACAGAAACATAAGCACATAGTGCCATGGATTTTACCATGGCTGATTTTCTAAAATCCGACGAACAGTACTTTTTGCGTGCTGGCGCAAAATAATAACACTATGTGCATGGACTCCACTGCTAGGTAAAACCACAGCAACGTCCGAAATTGTCGGTAAATTGTCGGTCATTAGGTTGAACGTTTTGGGTATTAAACAATACGACATCTAATTCCGAATAATCAGGTTCAATAAAAGCTATAATACTCAGCGGGGATAACGCAGGCAATCCGCTTTAATACCAAGAATACCTTTACAGATGACTGATCATTTTGTAGAGTTCAAAATCGACAATTTTCCATTCGCCCAGCTTATGCAATGACAGTTAAGAAGTCCTAGGATCAAATTTTAAACACCATTGGTATATACCTAGAGTTGATAGATACTGATACCCCGCCTTCGTTTTGCCTTGAAAAGCTCGACGAAGACGGGCATCTCAGCTAGTCTTCTATATATAATTTATGAAACTTTCTTTCAAAAAACAAATAGAAAAGAATAAAACCCCACAGATATCCTTAAGCAATCGAAATATAGGGCAACATGCATTTAATATGAAATTTTGCATAGAAAAATCTGTTGATGTTTAAAACCACCCTAATCAACCAAAATAGATAACTTCTCTGACGTCCTCCAATGTATTTAAATTCGTTTTAAATATTAATGTTCATGTGCAATTTTTTTCAGTAGGTATATTTTTTATTTAAAGGTTAAAACCGAACCGAGTTCCAATCCAAACGAAACTCAACACGCAGGTTAGAAGTTAAATAATACTTTTTATTACCCTCAATATACCCCACTTACAAATTCTTTCTCGTCTAAGGTTTAACTTTATAAAATGTAAGGGGGGGGGGGGAAACAAGAGCAAGTTGTTACAGTTTAGACATTTTCCACTCTAACTTATTATGTAATGTTTGATGTAAATCATATTTCACATTTTCCAACCTTGAACCTTTATAGTTATAACTAGCATTTAAAAAGTTATTAGAAACTTTTGTGCTTTTTAACAAATTTATATTTTTGACCACTGTAAATGTAACAATATGTCCCATTAATGGGTTGTTACGTTCATTTTCGACCACTAAAATAGAACTATAGACACTAGTAAATTAAAAATTTAGCTTTTATATTTTTATATCTCAATAATAAACACAAACAAAGCATAAAGAATAAAAAAGCTAAAACTGAGACACTATATACTATCATCAAAATTGCAGTTATTGCATTCATAATAAGGATTCCCCCTCATGCATGCAAAACGGCCCAATTTCTTGCACTGAGACACTGTATGCAACTCTGCAGAATACAGTTTGCAATACACTATGCTAAATGTTTCTTCTTCCGAATCTGAGTCATCATTATTGGTTTTCATTATTGATTATTATGAGCCCGTCAAAAGAATATGTAAAGTTGATACAACTTGTAACAACCTGCCCCAAATCATGCTTTGAACAAAGTTCACGAAAAGCGAAACCGAAGACATATTTTTCCAGAAGCTTCCACGTTACATTATGGCTTGATCACTGAGCTTTCTCAAGCCCAGGATAGCCATGATTATTTTACAATATCCACTAATTATTTACCATCATTTAAGCGAGAAAAATTACGAGGAGGTACAAAAAATCAAAAAAATTGTTCTTACTTGCGAAGCGTGCATGCCAGCGGTTAGAGGAGGGAGATTGTTTCAGATCCAGCAGAGGCTATATCCTATGTACCCGTAACCCTTCTGGTTGGTTGGTTGGTTTGTTTGGTATAAACGTCCTTTTCAACTGCCATGGTCATTTCAGGACGGCGTTATAGGGGCCGCAAATTTGGCCTCGAAAGGGTTCTTTAACGTGCAGCCGGCAAACGACAACACGGGACCAACGGCTTTGCTTGCCTTCCGAAGAAAGTGCGTGATCTCAAAACTTTCCCTCTGAAAAAATCCTCGTCGTCCTCGGCCGGGATCGAACCCATGTCCTCGGGCATCAGAGGCGATCACGCAACTACTGAGCCACCGAGGCCGATTTGCCTGCTGGTATTAAAATTTTAGATATTTTTAACTTGTAACAATTTACCCGTGTAGCGATTTGCCCCTGTCTCCCCTACCAATTATTCCATTTATCAAATTAAGTGAAATTTTTTATACGAATGTTTCTTAAAATGTTTTATCGCTTTGAATTACCTCAGGACTTTGCACAATGGAAGAAAAAAATAGTCTCTCGGTGCTTCTTACACGTGAAGATTTCTTCTCGGTGATAAAGCTTTTAGGTTTCAAACAAGAACAGATGGATGAATTAGAATTTCAATGGAATGTCAATGACTACAAGGACCAAAAAATCATCTTCCACGTTCTCGGCCGATGGGAGCAAGCAACGGATCGTGCATTATGTGGGTCACTAAGAAGCATTGGAAGGCAGGACGTTGTGGACAAAATATTCCCAAGTGAGTTCAAAGAAAATTTTTCTCATCTAACATTTCAATAATTAAGTTCATTATTTAGTTTTGATATTAAGGATATCATATTAAGGATGAACCTGTCTATATTGCATTAATTATGATATTCATCCTGCATAAAAAATAAAGTTCATCTTTAATAAAGAATTCTGATTTTAAATATTCTCTTGTGATAATCGTAAAGGGTTAATCGAAATTTGAACTGCTAATTTGGTTTTCTACAAGTCATCATGTATTTCAATAGTTTTTTTTAAGATTTACTGTTCAAATAAAATGCACATTCCATCTCCTCCTATTTTTTGTTGTTGTTGTTGTTGAGTTGCATCAAGTCGAAATCGACTTCTGGTGACTTATGCTATCTATTCGCAGTTTTCTAGAGAAGAGTGATAATGCGATGGTTTCCCGTTGCCTTCCGCATGATGAAAGGATGATAATGAAAGGAATATCAGAAAGTATCTTAATACTGTACTTACTACTAATGAAGTGAGTGGTGGCTTTGCAGTATAAAAGATGGACAACAGGATTATCGACAAGTTTCGCTATTTACTCCCGGCTTCTTCAAGGATACACAACATGACAATCGACAATCGAACAGTGAAGTGCACATTTGTTAGGATAGGACGAAAGCAGCGCTTTCACAAAGCTCATCCAACCAGAATAAACTCCAAATGAAATACACTGAGGTAGTCAAGAAGCCTAACCAACCCAAGCGGTCTTCCATATTATAAAAAAATAAAATAAGATTGACGATTGTCAGAAACAAAAAAACAAACGAAATAAAAAACACAAGGAGAAAGAAGATTATCACATCTTCCAGTAGTCCGGGAAAGAGACGTTGCTAATATCTTCAAAATTGACGCCAAGAATGTGCCTCAGTTTACGATACTTCGTATGCCAGTTCATATTCAATGAGTTCTTCAGTATTCCATTCACAAGTTTATTGTCGTGAGTCTTCATCTTCTGTATCATAATCAAAAGGAGATCCTGTATAAACTTTCCGATATGGGCCATGTTTAAATCCATGTGGATGGATTGGTTTTTCACCGTCCTTCTGTCCAGCTGAGCAATGGTCCTCAGGGTAACATTCTGGAATGACTGTAGTTCACTCCATCTGATTTTACAGATAGTCGCCCACGCAGGCATGCCATAGAGGAGTATAGTCCGGATAATCGATTTGTACAGAAGTAGCTTGTTGTCAATGCTGAGGGCGCTGTTGCGACCCATGAGAGCTATGATACTGTACTTAGCCCTCTTCGCTTTGGTTCAGAGCATAGGACATATGCCGGTTCCATGAGAGTCTTGAGTCAATGATAACTCCCATATATTTGTAGTTGTCCATCCAGTCCAGTTTCTTATTGAACAGAACAAGAGAATCTGGGGGACGCTTGAGCTTCCTGTTGAGTTACAAAGCCTTGCACTTTCCGACGTTAAGGTTCAACTTCCAGCAGTTAAACCAGTCTTCGAACTGCTTCAAGGCGCACTGCAGCCGAGTGATAACGTGAGTCGGCTAGTGTGCCCATGTCATAATGGCAGTATAATCCGCATAAAAATACAGACTACAATTATCGGGTTTCGGGAAGTAATCTACAAAGTAATTAAATAGCATAGGCCCGAGGACAAAACCCTGAGGGACACCGGCCTTTACAACACGGGGCGTGGAAAGATTTTCTCTAACTTTGGCTTGATAGAATCTGCCGTCCAGAAAGGATTTCACCTGCAAAAAAAAATCAAATCGGTAGGGAACCCGTCTCTGATTATTTTGTAGACAAGGCCCTCATGCCAGACCTGATCAAAAGCTTTACTGACATCGAGAAATACCAGCAATTCCCTATAGCTACCGACGTATTAGTCTGCTCCTTTCGATGTCTAAAGTTTAACGATGCTCGACAGATAACAAGACCACTGTCTCACCAATGATCTAATTCGGAAAGATCATTTCGGCTTTCGTGCCGCGCACTCTTGTCAGATACAGACACGGAGGCTCGTAGAAGACCTCATCACCCCCCTGAAGTTTTTTCAGATAGTGCGGAGTAGTTTTTTCGATGTCAGTAAAGATTTTGACCAATTGTGGCATGGGGGCCTTGTCTACAAGATGATTGGAGACGGGTTTCCTCCCGATTTGATTTGGATGGTGAAATCCTTTCTCACCGACAGGTCCTACGAAAGCTCTAAGTTGGCGAAACTCTATCCACGCCCCCCTCAAGGTTCTGTCTTCGGACGCGTCCTATTTAATTAACCCGAAACCCAAAAATTGTAATCTATATTTCTTTGCTAATGATACTGCCATTATGTCATAGGCCCATAAGCCGACTCACGTTATCACTCGTCTGCAGTATGCCTTGAAGATGTTAGAAGACTGTTTAAACTGCTGGAAGCCGAACCTTAACGTCGGGAAGTGCATGGCTATGTACTTCAATAGAAAGTTCAAGCGTCCCCCAGATTCTCTTGTTCTATTCAATAAGAAACTAGACTGGGTAGACAACTACAAATATCTTGGCGTTATATCGACTCAAGACTCTCGTGGAATCGTCACGTGACCTGCGCTCTGAACTAAGCGAAGAGGGCTAAGTACAGTCTGATAGCTCTCCTGGGATCCAACATCGCCCTCAGCATCGACAAGAAGTTATTTCTGTACAAATCGATTATTCGGACCATACTCCTCTATGTCAAGCCTGCATCAGTCAAGCGAGCGTCAGTCTTTCCAGAATGTTATCCTCTGGACCATTGCCTAGCTTGGCAGAAGGACTGTGAAAAACCAATCCATCCACTAAGATTTAAACATGGCCCATATCGGAAAGTATATACAGGACCACCTTTTGATTATAGTGCAGATGATGAAGATTCAAGACAATGACCTAGTGACTGGAATACTGAAGAACTCTATGGATATGAAGTGGCTTATGATGTATCGAAAACCGAGGCACATTCTTGACGTCAACTTCGAAGACATCAGCTAAGTTTCTTTCCCAGACTACTGGAAGATGTGATAATCTTCATTTCAAAAAATTACAACAATGCTTTTGAAAATGCAAGGTTTTTGTATGGAGAAATGACTGAGGATCACGAGGTAGAGAAAATTTTGTTATGGAACTATGGTAACAAATAGCATATTTCCATAGCCAGCTAAACACATGGAGTTATGTCTCCGAAAATTGACAGATAATGAGAAGGTTACATAACAGCCATTTCTGAGTCAAATCTAACTGTTCCGATATTATGAAATAATGCAAGAAGCAAGGCTTCATAAATTCCACGAAAGGAATATCAAATGTAGTAAGTAACTTTGGCAAAACCAGAACTGGCGCTATTCTTAAAAGTTAAATGAAGGCCAATCCCTGACCATCCACTAGCCGTAGGGCTACTCCTGAAGTCATCCGGAAAGTCCGCTCTCCTCCAACAAAAGAGCCATTGCAAAGAAGTTAGGGACATCTGTGTACATGGTAAACACAATTACCAACCGTGATTCATAACCGAAGAGGCGATAGAAGAGCCACATTCATAATTGTTGCCGCGACGAACCAACTGGCGTAAAGTGCATAAACGATACCTGAAGAATGAATAGTGGAAATACGTGGTCGCTCTAGATGAGGGTATGTATGTTCATTTAAGCGACTGCTACAGGACATGAGCCATATTTGGCCGCCCATATAATGGTACCGTGAATGTAAGGAAACATTTTCCAAAGCTACAACGGCAAGTTATCTTTACACAGAGTTGAATCAAAGGCCAAAGTCATCACAATGTACTATCAGACAAGCCTTCTAACCTCTGTATTTACCCGTGACATCCAGGTACAGAGGTAAACAAGATATGGCCCTACCGAAACACGGCTTCGAATCGCCCCACCATGTCATTTTCCCTGATCCTGGAACGCTTTCAAGAACATATCCGAATCCGCTCCATTCCATTCTGCGACATACCTGTCAAGTCGCCGGACGCATCGTCTGATGATTTTTGTGGCTGACGTACGAAAGAGACGACCGCAAATAATGGGGGATATTTAGAAAGCGAATAAACATGAGTGATTACGAATTGATTTTAATGTTCTGCTTTCCAGCGTCCTGCAACAGAAACTACGCTGCAGCGTAATAGAAGCGATGCATGGCTACCAGATTGAACACAGTCGATGGCGGAGAAAGATTTTCATCTTTTCTGGCCCTCTGTAACTTTTTACCATGGTTACCTAACAACCGTCTATTCAAACTTACTCAAAGAGATGGAACAGAATTCAAATATTTTTTCAAGCAAACTTTAAGAGACAGAAATATATTCCGCACATCATTGCATAAAGGAAGATTCATAGAAGCCGTGTTGTTATTTCTCTATAGGAAAATGCGACGATAAAGTAGATGTTGTGCTGTGTAGTAAAGTTTCCTAAGTCTAAATCCATTATTTAAAGATTGAGTAAATTCCGAAGCCCGTATGAAAATGAAATGACCATGAAATTTTTAATTGTTTAACAATTTCCTTATACAGGGTGTTTCAGAAAGGTAGGTCAAGAATGAAATACCATGTACAGTTCCTACAATACCTTTCCTATAAACATAGATCCGGAAATGCAGGATGCAGGAATTGATGTGCGTTATCCGGAGGCAATGGTAGGGTCCATGCAAATTAGGATCTAAATATGAAAATTGTTCGTGTTCTCTCCTTTAAAAGAGAGGAAACGAAACATATAACTCCACCAAGAGGAAGCAATTTTCTTTCATACTTTGGATGACCTTTGTGGGTGCGTCAGGCTTCTTTTCTAGTTCAGTGTATTTCCTTTGGAATATGATTATGAAGGGTGAGATTATGGAAGCTATGCTTCTAGTTCCACACGAATACCGATACACTACACTGTTCGATTGTCGATTGTCGACATATAACTCCATTGTCGTACAATGGGCCACATCAAGCAGTTGGTGTATGCCACATTCGTCGACAATCCCGATGACTTGTAGCTAAACTTGTTACAGCTTGTGGAGAAGTCAGTGATTTTCCAGACATCTTCACCAGAGTTCGCGAAAATCTCATCCGCAGACTAAAAACCTGCATCGAGGCTCAGGGTCGGCATTTTGAACACCTACTGTAATGTCATACTTACTTCGTACAAGTTGCATTATCTCTGTAAGGATGCATTTCCGGACACATGTATATAGGAAAAATTTTGTTCATCGCTACAAACTCTACTTGGTATTTCATTTTTATCCTACCTTTCTGAATCACCCTGTAGATGTTGCATATGTAAAAGGAAAAGCACTGATTGTACTATCACGTCAGATGAAATTGTCGAGCCTATTCACGGTGCGTTAGAAACCCATCTTTAGGTTGTAAGCACTGAACTTGGAATTTCTCCAACATTGAATTCACTGAGTACGGTAGAGATTTCTCCATTGTCGTCGACATTATATTTCCTATAAACAAGAAACCGCGCCTTTATATGGCAGTGACTGGAGCTTCTGGGAGGGTCTCTAAAACTTTTAAAGTTCCTGTTATCCAATGATGTACGGAAAGCATTTTATAGCTCATTTGAAAAAAAAAATTGAAATCTATCTCTTTGAAGAAACCTATAATTTCTGAGATTCTTATTCTTTAAAAATTTAGTGCGGTTTGAAAATTATTACAGTTAAATTTGGTTAGCTCTTTTTGTTCCTTACACAGTTTGAATTATATTAAAATTCTTTATAACTTTACAGCGTAAAATGTTAGTCCCTCCGTGATTTCGACGCTCAGTAGCTAATGGGCCGAGTCATGTTAACGAATAGAATAAATATTCAAGTTTTTACTAACTTTATAAATGTTCAATATGTTCTCTCCTGGTGATTCAACAAATGCCAATTCTATAAAGTAGCTCAATCCACATGTTCCAACATGTCAACGTTGATGGTAACAATTGCAACCGTGATTTTTTTGACTAATCTCTGGTAAATCGCTTGGTAAAGGAAACAAGTAAATTATATGTTTTACATAACTCCAATGGGAAACCTTCCATGATGAGATAAAGTGGGAGACACGAAGATCCGAGCCCTGGTCAAACTTAAATCCAACATAATGCTGAAATAAAGCGGCATTGAAACGCAATTAAGAAGCGCAAAACAACGCCACCTTATCTCTCAAAAACGAAACTAGTACGTTCTCCCTACTCATCGGAAAGCTGTTATCTTTTAAACGTGGCTTTGCTACTGTGTAGCAGACTTTGAAATCATGGAGAGATTTATGCAACACGCTGCATAATATGAATAAGTAAACAGAGAAACCTTTTTTATTCCTTTAGATGCTGACGCTGCTAGGGACAGAAATCAGCCAGAAGGTTTATCATATTGTTACAGTTCAGAAGGTGTAGACATAACTTCAAAGACTCAAGCTAGGGGATGTATATACAGGGTGTTTAAAAACTCGTTGGAAAAACTCCGTATCTATACATAAATAAAAGATAAGAATGTCAAATTAAAAAGTGTTAAACTTGAGTCGTGTAAAAGTTATATCGCTTTAAAGTAGGAACTCTGTTAGAGTATTTGACAGGGCCAAGTATATAACAGGCCCCAGCGCGGAAAAGTCACCTGACTATAATAGTCCGAGTAACAATAAAATCTTCATTGTGTCCACCCAGGATTTTAACAATCAGTATTTGTTCGTTTGTTGGAAATAATGAGGCTTGGATTGTTGGCCGGACTAAAATGGTCAGGTGACTTTTCCGCGCTGGGGCAACACCTCCTGTAGAGAAGGCCTGCGGACAAAAGGTGTATACATCGTTACATCATCATCAAGCGGCTATTGTTATCGTATTTCTACCAATAATAAGCCCTAAATTTGGCCGCTTGATGATGATGTAACAATGCATACACCTTTGTTGCGCAGGCTTTCTCTCTAGGAGGTGTTGGCTGGGGCCCGATATTTCGTTGGCCCCTGTAATTGCCCAATAACGTCATCCTTTTGACACGTTGTAATTGACTGGACTTTGCTCAGCGGCGGCTGATGACGTCACATCAAGTGACGCTTGCTACGAGTTGTCGAGTTATTTGTAACAATGGAGACTTTATCAAATGCTGAAATGGCTGATTTGCACAATAACTGACAATTGAGAAGGCATATGGAGATCCTAATGGAAACTTAAGAGAAGCAGCAATGCTTTACAGGCAGCGGTTTCCTAACGGGACACGTCCCAAACACCGTATCTTGACGTTTGAATAGCATTAACAGCATGTATATTTTAATCTCGGGGCGCATATTAATATAACATTGCTTCAATGAAAAAACTTGTATATACTGGAAACTGCTTTGAATTTGGAAACAAATTAATTAAGCACCCTGTAGACTCGAAGTTACGTTTGCGCACTATGTGGAAGAAATGACTGGACATCTCTTTCTTTGAGCATTTGAGCTTACCCATGACCGTCACGTGGTCTGTGAGATTAGAAACCGGAAACGGGCCTGTACTCATCAAACGTCTCATGTAATATGGCTACCTGTAGACAGCTTTCACATTTCAAACAAGAATGATTTTACCGCCAAAGCGGATAAAGGGAGCACATTTTCTAGTCATAGCATGGTACATGGATATATAGAATTAACCAACATTTTAAAACACTTGAGAGTAAATAAAAAAATATGAAAACTAACTTGTAAATTACTATTTAAATAGGCTAAGGTATAGAGAGAATTTAAAAGAATAAACTTGAAGAATGAAAGGTAAATGGAGAGTGAAGTTATTCCTCATACACTTAAAAAAATAAAAGTTCTTTAATTTGTAAGAATTCTCACATAATGTTAAACGAAGTGAGCCTCAATTGCTGAAGCGTTATATGTAAGCATCTATTAGATTTTCATATTAAATTACTAAAGTCTTATTGAAACAAGCGATTAACTACTATTAAATTAATTAGTAATGAGTTTTAGATACCATTAAGCCTAAGAGTACTATACTCTTGATTCAAATAAGCTATGGATAACAAAAGATCTAATAACGCGTTAGGAGTTGGTTGATATATTACACGCCATATCTTAGCATTAAAAGTTCCAATGGTACCATATGGTATCATAGAGCAACATTAGAGCACGCGCTAGTAAACCAATAACCATTATCATTATTTACACGTGATATTCATTCATGACAGGTTATTACCAGTTGTTTGATATATTATATGCAATATCTTAGCATTAAAATTTCCAGTGGTACCATATGGTATCATATGGCAACATTAGGGCACGTGCTATTAAACCAATAACTATTATCATTATTTTCTCGTGATATTCACTCATGGCACCTTGTTACGAGTCTTTTGATATATTACATGCCATATCTTAGCATTAAAAGTTCCAATGGTACCATATGGTTTCATAGGGCACTATTAGGGCACGTGCTAGTAAACCAATAACCATTATCATTATTTTCTCATGATATTCACTCATTACATGTTGTTACCAGAGGTTTGATATATTACATGCCATGTTTTAGAATTGAAAGTTCCAATGGTACCATATCATGCCATAGGGCACCATTAGGGCACGTGCTACTAAACTGTTAACGATTATCATTATTTTCTCGTGATAGTCACACATGGCACGATGTTACGAGCCGTTTGATATATTACATGCCATATCTTAGCATTGAAAGTTCCAAGGTTACCATATGGTACCATAGGGCACCATTAGGGCACGTGCTACTAAACCAATAACTATTATCATTATTTACACGTGATATTCACTCATGGCACGTTATTACGAGTCGTTTGATATATTACATGCCATATCTTAGCATTGAAAGTTCCAATGGTACCATATGGTTTCATAGGGCACCATAAGGGCACTTGCTAGTAAACCAAAAACAATTATCATTATTTTCTCATGATATTCACTCATTACATGTTCTTATGAGTCGTTTGATATATTACATGCCATATCTTAGCATTGAAAGTTCCAATAGTTTCATAGGGCACCATTAGGGCACGTGCTACTAAACCAATAACAATTATCATTATTTTCTCATGATATTCACTCATTACATGTTGTTACGAGTCGTTTGATATATTACATGCCATATCTTAGCATTCAAAGTTCCAAGGTTACCATATGGTATCATAGGGCACCATTAGGGCACGTGCTACTAAACCAATAACAGTTATCATTATTTTCTCATGATATTCACTCATTACATGTTGTTACGAATCGTTTGATGTATTACATGCCATATCTTAGCATTGAAAGCTTTAAGGTTACCATATGGTATCATAGGGCACCATTAGGGCACGTGCTACTAAACCAATAACTATGATCATTATTTACACGTGATATTCACTCATAGTACGTTATGACGAGTCATTTGATATATTACATGCCATATCTTAGCATTGAAAGTTTTAATAGTACCATTAAAACACGTACTACAAAACAATTCAGACATCACTATATACCGTTATATTCATTCATGAGACATCCTTGCACGTACACGTGCCATTAGACCGATACTTGCTATCACTAGTTACTCTTTTATATTCGTTCATGATATCTTGTGACAATTTGTTTGATATATTACATGCCATATCTTGTTATAGGAAATGTTTAAGAGGGTATCATAATGGTACCATTAAAGCACGTGCTATCTCACGTTCGTACTTCTGCGTACTCTGTCCCATTTTAATGGATTGGTGAAAACAGACTGTGAAAAAGTTAATTCATTTTCAAGTTATCGTAATAAATGCTAAGCTCCCTAGGAATAAAAAAATTCCCTTGATTTAGGGACCGAACTGCCCTTTTAATAATCGTCAAGCACGTGCATCCTGCACGCACACCATCTCATTAACGTTTAGAGCACGCGCAGAACCGATCGCATGTTCTCAACACGCGTTTTACCAAATGCGAGGATAATTCGTTTCTTCCAGCAATTCAAGACATGATTGAATGAATTGTGAGATTGCAATACATGCAACGCAATGAATTGTGGGATTGTCTACAGACGGACGGACGGACGGACAGCTGGACAAACCGATCACATAAGCACATTTCTATATATAGAAAATGTGCTAAAAATGCAGAACAATAGAATGAATATATAGTGCATTCATTGGAGATATGAATGAACCATGCATTGGTGATAACCGACAGGTCCAAAATTTACTAAGTTTTTTGTTAACAGAGACAAAAGGAACATCATCATAGAAGACCTACGAAACTGCAAGAGAGAGATAGGAAAATGCTGTAGATGGTGCTGCGAAAAAAACAGGACCTCTTCCATGCATGCCATGGCAAACGAATTACAAATGATTAGAGATTTTTAGGTTGCAATCATGACTTAGATATCATGGTCGAGCTACCGGCCTTAAACTTCTCATCACAAGGAAGGATTCAGCTCCGCGCCTACGACAGATGTAAAGAGCAAAAGAATTGGACAGGAGCAATGGCGATAGATGTTATGGAATGACGAATCTCCGACATGTACATACGTGAAATAAAAGTTTTATTATGGAATAATGCGTTCTCCTTAGTTGTTTGGTTATTCATTGTCTACAGTTTCCGGCATCTTACAGAGTGCAATGGTCTGGTTATATCGATAATCACTCCCATTAAACCAGCTTCTATGGCAGATGGTATTGATACATATTGTTTCGAAAACTTGAGGGAACTTCAGCAGCAATTCTTGCAAACAAACGTTCATTTTAACTATTTAGTTTTGCCTGAACACTGAAGTTTAGGTACAGTCAATAAATAACTAGGCAAATTATATTTTACGCTAATTATTTAAGGAAACTCTAAAGTATTGTTCAGGCATTTATCGCATTAGTCGTAGAATGCTATGCTCCTAGAAATCCTTTGGCTATTGTTTGAACCAACTGCGCACGTACTTCTTGACTTCATCCTCCGTTTGAAATCGTTATCACCGCAGTTGAGCGCTCCTCGTCAAATTCCTGGAGCACGAAACGTTAACGAAGCTCAGGAAGGCAATCAAATCGAAATATCCCAGTAAACTTTCTCCTGGTGCACGACTACGCTAGACAACGTTCCTGCCTAGTGATACGTCAGAGAGGCAAATTACAAGTAGTGCATTTCGTTCGTAGATATAATATTATTTATATGCCGATTTAATAAATTTATTTTATATTGATTTCATTTCCATTTTCATTTGATGAAATTACGGATTTATTTCAAATTTTAAATATTATGTTTATTTTATATTTTGAGAATTAAATTTCAATTTCAATTTATATTTTGAAAATTAAATTTTATTTTGTTTTACCTATTCTTCGGTGATTTATTTTTGGCATCTAGCTGCAACAAACACTCTCTTCTTCGATGTTCATTGGCGGACAGTTGCGCATGAGCACCATGTTGAATGGCCGATCCTATCGTCTGCAATTCCAAAATAACATTAAAATCTTCTTGGTCATCTAGCTGTTGTGATGAAATTGTTTTCACTGGCTCCTTTTCCTCAGAATCGAATATATAATGTTCCACACGAATTTATTTTGTTTTTTTGTAGTAACTGAGCCCTTACGAACAGCCAAAAGTCAATGCATTTACTATGCTAAAACATTGAGTGATCAGGCTTTTGGAAAGTGCGGCGTCAGAGACGTGCACACGGACGAATTTGTACATACGCGATAGAAAGTAGTCCCACGTTTTTCTTCGTTGTTCGGCCTTATGGTTACAAATTAATGTGAAATATAAATGTTTTATTTTGTATTATTAATGATTATATATGTTTACCCTCCTTTCATTTAGAGTGGACTGTTCCTTTAAATAAGCATTGTGCCTCACTATTTATTGATTGTATCTCGTATTTTTCGTCCGTAAAGAGTATTAAGAGTGAACGTCAATTTTTATGGCCGCTAGACTATTGCTCGATATACAACTCCTGGCAAAAAGTATTCGATCACCGCAGGTTATAATAATAAAGACAATGTTTTTGACTTAATAGACATCAGAAGTATTGTTTTTATTTAGTCAAATGTATTCATGACTAAATATAGGTCTTAATGGTTAATTTAAGCCCCAGCAAAAACAAGTTGTCTTAAAAATAAAAATTAAAAAAAATCAACATTGCAATCCTAGCTTGGAAAAAAGTTTTCGATCACTGAGTATCCTGGAAAAAAGTATTCGATCATTGCTTAAAACCGGTAGATAATAATAGAGAAAAATTCGATGATTCCATTTTTATTTTAAAGGGGAGTAACAGTAAGATTCTTTAGTAATTAATTCCAAAATTTATTTTCACGTGAATTTTTTCATGATCACAATGGCCCCCAAAAAAGAGCTAAGTATTGATTTGAAAAAGCAAATCATATCTCTCTTAAATAAGGGGAAATCCCAACGTTATGTAGCCTCTGTGATTGGATGTGCCCAGAGCACAGTTAGCTACATTAAAAAGAAATATGATGAAGACAGCACCGTGGAAAATAGTCGAAGATCAGGAAGACCCGTGAAAACGACTAAGAGACAAGATCGAAAATTGAGACAACTGGTCAACAAAATGAGAAAATCCACATCAAAACAGCTGAACAACGAGTGGAAGAAATCGCGTGTCCAAGTTAGTGATCGCACTGTAAGAAATCGCCTTCACGACATGGGCTACAGTTTTCGTAAAGCCAAAACCAAGCCACACCTTTCTGCAAAACAAGTGAAAGCAAGGGTGCAATGGGCAAAAGAGCACAAGAATTGGACAGTTGACCAATGGGAACAAGTTGTTTTCTCAGACGAATCCAGAATATGCACTTGAAGTGGTGATGACAATGGAAGATTTGTTTGGCGTCGTTCAACTGAAAAGTTTCATCCGGACTGTCTTCTTACAAAAAACAAATTTTCCCAAGGCGTTATGATATGGGGCTGTATGACATCAAAAGGACCAGGCGAAATGTCCGTCGTGAAAAGTACAGTTAATGCTGAAGTGTATGAAGAAATTTTAGACCGATTTTTGATACCAACGCTTGAGAAATATTTTGAAGATGAGGATGCTGTGATCTTTCAAGATGACAATGCTTCGTGTCTTGGAGCGAAGACTGTCGCAACATTTCTTCGAAATAGAAATATTTTGCGAATGCAATGGCCTGCCAACTCACTAGATCTCAATCCCATTGAGAATATTTGGGAATATTAAAAAAAAAAGTCAATAGGAAACAACCAACCAACAAAGACGAACTGGCAGAAGCGATAAAAAAAATCATGGGCTGAAATCACCTCTGGCCATTGTACAAAACTTGTGACATCAATGCCACAACGTATCATGGCTGTAATTAAGGCCAAAGGCCGGCAAACCAACTATTAAATAAATACAATGTACTTAAAACGCCTTGATCGAATACTTTTTTCCAGGATACTCAGTGATCGAAAACATTTTTCCAAGCTAAGATTGCAGTGTTGATTTTTTTTAATTTTTATCTTTTGAACAAAATTTTTTTTCGGAGGCTTAAATTAACAATTAGGACTTATATTTATCCATGATTACATTTGACTAAATAAAAATAATACCTTTGATGTTTATTAAGTTGAAAACAGTGTCTTTATTGGTATAGCCTGCGTTGATCGAATACTTTTTGCCAGGGGTTGTATACGAAACAGTTTTCAATTTTAGTCCGAGTTTGGCTGTCAAAAGAACGGATTTTTTGACAGATAAAATCCGTTCTTTTCTACCATTTTAGTCCGAGTCCTCGTGAGTCAGTTGTCCTCCGTCCACTTGCATTGATTCCAACGTTTGTGCTGTATGTCAAGCTCTTTCTGTGGCCAAATAGGTTTGCGAAGATTTTTTGGATGATTTGAACCAATCGAGGTCTTCCACTTCGTGGTCGGATTTAGATTCTACCGCTGTTCATGTATCGTTTAACAGTTAATTGAATCAGTTGGTAATTTGCGCTGTCAATCTTGAAAATTTGCTTCTTAGATTTACTTTTCAAGTAACGAAAAATTATCGCTTCCGGTAATGACTGTTTGTCCATTTTTATGCCTCTGCTACGTGTCAACATTCTCTGCACGTGCTCACGAGTACTTCGGTCTAATAAAATTACAACAATGCTTTTAAAAAGGCTTTACCGTGTTTAGTGGAAGGTATTTGATAAGGCGAAATGACTGTGGATCACGAGGTTGAGAAAAATTTGTTATGGAACTATGGTAACAAATAGCATATTGCCATAGCCAGCTAAACACATGGAGTTATGTCTCCGAAAATTGACAGATAATGGGAAGGTTACATAACAGCCGTTTCTGAGTCAAATCTAACTGTTCCGATATTATGAAATAATGTAAGAAGCAACGCTTCATAGTTTCCACGAAAGGAATATCAAATGTAGTAAGTAACTTTGGCAAAACCAGAACAGCGCTATTCCTGAAAGTTAAATGCAGGCCAATCCCTGACCATCCACTAGCCGTAGGACTACTCCTGAAGTCATCCGGACATCCTAAAGTCCGCTCTCCTCCAACATAAGGGCCATTGCAAAGAAGATAGGGACATCTGTGTACATGGTAAACACAATTATCAACCATGATTTATAACTGAAGATGCGATAGAAGAGCCACATTCATAAATGTTGAAGCGACGAACCAACTGACGTAAAGTGCATAAACGATACCTGAAGAATGAATAGTGGAAATACGTGGTCGCTCTAGATGAGGGTATGTTCATTTAAGCAACTGCTACAGGACATGAGCCTTATTTGGCCGCCAATATAACGGTACCGTGAATGTAAGGAAACATTCTCTAAAGCTACAACGGCAAGTTATCTTTACACAGAGTTGAATCAAAGGCCAAAGTCAACACAATGTACTATCAGACAAGCGTTCTAACCTCTGTATTTACCCGTGACATCGAGGTGCAGAGGTAAACAAGATATGGACACACAGAAACACGGCTTCGAGTCACACCACCATGTCATTTCGCCTGTTCATGGAACGCTTTCAAGAATATATCGGAATACGCTCCATTTCATTCAGCGATATACCTGTCAAGTCGCCGGACGCATCGCCTGATGATTTTTGTGGCTGACGTACGAAAGAGACGACCGCGAATAATGGGGGATATTTAGAAAGCAAATAAACATGAGTGATTACGAATTGATCTTAATGTTCTGCTTTCCAGCCTCCTGCAATGGAAACTACGATGCAGCGTAATAGAAGCGATGCATGGCTACCAGATTGAACACAGTCGATGGCGGCGAAAGGTTTCCATCTTTTCTGGCCCTCTGTAACTTTTTACCTAAAAACCGTCTATTCAAACTAATTCAAAGAGATGGAACAGACTTCAAATATTTTTTCAAACAAACTTTAAGAGAGAGAAATATATTCCGCAAATCATTCCATAAAGGAAGGCTCATAGAAGCTCCTTTCGATACCACGAAACCGTGTTGTTATTTCTCTATAGGAGAATGCGACGATAAAGTAGATGTCATGCTGTGTAGTAAAGTTTGCTAAGACTAAATCCATTATTTAAATATTGCGTGAATTACGAAGCCCGTATGAAAATGAAATGATTATAAAATTTTTAATTGTTTAACAACTTCCTTATACAGGGTGTTTCAGAAAGGTAGGTTAAGAATGAAATACCATGTACAGTTTCCTACATAGGTCAGGAAATGCAGGATGCAGGAATGGATGTGCGTTATCCGCAGGCAATGGCAGGGTCCATGTAAATTAGGATCTAAATAGGTAAATTGTTCGTGTTCTCTCCTTTAAAAGAGAGGAAACGAAACATGTAACTCCATTGTCGTTCAATGGGCCACATCAAGCAGATGGTGTATGTCACATTTGTCGACAAACCCGATGACCTTGTAGCCAAATTTGTTACAGCGTGTGGAGAAGTCAGTGATTCTCCGGACATCTTCACCAGAGTTCGCGAGAATCTCATCCGCAGACTAAAAACCTGCATCGAGGCTCAGGGTCAGCATTTTGAACACCTACTGTAATGTCATACTTACTTCGTACAAGTTGCAATATCTCTGTAAGGATGCATTTCCGGGCCCATGGATATAGGAAAAATTTTGTTCATCGCTGCAAACTTTGCATGGTATGTCATTCTTTTCCTACCTTTCTGAATCACCCTGTAGATGTAGCATATGCAAAAGGAAAAGCACTCATCGTACTCTCACGTCAGATGAAATTTTCGAGCCCATTCACGGTGCGTTAGAAACACATCTTTAGGTAATAAGCACTGAACTTGGAAGTTCTCTAACATTGAATTCACTGAGTACGATAAAGATTTCTATATTGTCGTCGACATTATTTTTCCAATAAACAAGAAACCGCGTTTTTATGTGGCAGTGACTGGAGCTTCTGGGAGGGTCTCTAAACTTTTAAAGTTCCTGTTATCCAATGATGTGCGGAAAGCATTTTATAGCTCATTTGAAAAAAAAATTGAAATCTATCTCTTTGAAGAAACCTATAATTTCTGAGCTTCTTATTCTTTAAAAATTTAGTGCGGTTTGAAAATTATTACAGTTAAATTTGGTTAGCTCTTTTTGTTCCTTACACAGTTTGAATTATATTAAAATTCTTTATAACTTTACAGCGTAAAATGTTAGTCCCTCCGTGTTTTCGACGCTCAGTAGCTAATGGGCCGAGTCATGTTAACGAATGGAATAAATATTCAAGTTTTTACTAACTTTATATATATTCAATATGTTCTCTCCTGGTGACTCGACAAATGCCAATTCTATAAAGTAGCTCATTCCACATGTTCCAACATGTCAACGTTGATGGTAACAATTGCAACCGTGATTTTTTTGACTAATCTGTGGTAAATCTCTTAGTAAAGGAAACAAGTAAATTTTATGTTTTACACAACTCCAATGAGAAACCTTTCAAGATGAGATAAAGTGGGAGACAAGAAGATCCGAGCCCTGGTCAAACTTAAATTCAACAATATGCTGAAATAAAGCGGCATTGAAACGCAATTAAGAAGCGCAAAACAACACCACCTTATCTCTCAAAAACGAAACTTGTACGTTCTCCCTACTCATCGGAAAGCTGTTATCTTTTAAACGTGGCTTTGCTACTGCGGAGCAGACTTTGAAATCATAGAGAGATTTATGCAACACGCTGCATAATATGAATAAGTAAACAGAGAAACCCTTTTTTATTCCTTTAGATGCTGACGCTGCTAGGGACAGAAATCAGCCAGAAAGTTTATCATATTGTTATAGTTCAGAAGGTGGAGACATAACTTCAAAAACTCATTGTAAGGGATGTATATACAGGGTGTTTAAAAAATCGTTGGAAAAACTCCGTATCTATACATAAATAAAATATAAGAATGTCAAATTAAAATGTGTTAAACGGGCCTGTACTCATCAAACGTCTCATGTAAAATGGGTACCTGGAGACAGCTTTCACAATTCAAAAAGTGCAGAACAATAGAATGAACATATAGTGCATTCATTGGAGATATGATCGAACCATGCATTGGTGATAATCGTCAGGTAATCACATGGAGTAAAGCTAAATGTAAGAGTAGCGCAGTGGAAAATTAAATAACATGCAACAGTGCACTGACTAAATGAAGTATAAGTAATGTTTATTGATAAGATAAATAAATGCAAAAATTAAATAAATAGAAAATCGTAAACTCCTTCTATCAAAGGCAAACTATGCCTATCATAAATCAAAACAAAGGCAATAATTAATTCCGTCAATGCAATTAACCTTAATACACCTCTATGTAATAATAAATAGTATTTAAGCCTTAAACTCCTTTCAAACTTAAAGGATTAGCAACATAAATACAAACGCAAATACATAAGTTAAATCTAGCCTATATTCTAAACAAATACTCTTCAGCTAGAAAACAATACCAAAAACTTAAAAATAGCTTTTTTAGCTAAAATTGTATAGCAATAGCTTACTGACTAATCAACTAAACTGTAATACAACAGCCACTTAGATATGGCTTAATCTGAAATAGTAATAGAAATGTATAGCTTAATAGCTAAACGTCTAAACCGTAAAACAACAACCACATAGGTAGACTTAATCTGGAAACAGCACTTTGTTTGGGTCGGCCACTAAATCATAAAAACAAGGCAAACCTTACTTTTGTATCTATTAATTAAACTAATTACAAAAATGCCATGATATAAGATAAAACGAATAAACTTCAAAATATTTGCATATACAACCAAAATAGTTAGCACATGTACAAATAAGTAAACTCATACACTCCAGCTAAATAAACACGCAGCCTACAAACCACACACGTAAAAAGCTCTAAACTGCGTCAGTACGGATTTAGCACGTAGTAATTTAGAAAGTCTTAAACGGTATAAAGTCTAAATTCCGGGTAAAGTCGTTATCTTAATCTACAAGCAACAGGGAATTAAAAAGTTTGCACTCGAGACAACTTCAATGACGTAACAACTTTAACAAAGCACGTACATAAATGCATAAAGTTCCGAGTTCTCCTGTTAACTTTACTAGTAAATAAATAGTCACTTGAGTTCTAGAAGTATAACCAACAAGACTATATCACTTATTATGCTTAAGATAAAATACCAAGTAAACTAGATAACAAAGCTTAAAACCAAAGCCTAAACTAAACACTTGTAACCATTAATAACCAAAAGACATAAAATGCCTATTTTCACTAGTCACAACGGTTTTAAACATTAAATAAATATTACTCTACGGATAGAGTAATATCCTTAACAAATACAGGAAAACATACGAAGACGAGGAATTGCTTAATGCGGCGCAAATCACACTAGTAACACCTAATTACGATGAAGCCAAACTCGCCGATGAAATATGCCCGCATTCCGCATGGCCACAAACCACACACTATCATGTCTCCGTACAGCTCCTTGCAAGACAGCTCCTTAAAAGCTGCCTTTATTAATTCGGCTTTGCAGCCCACAATAAAAGACGCACTTACGGCTGCGAATAACCCGGCTCAGGACACACAGTCACAAACGATTATGTACATCCACTGCCATCTAAGAAGCGAATTGTTTCGTCGAAGTTATTGTTTTAATATATTTCCACATCAAAACTGTACTGATTAAGCAACACTATATTCAAGATTTTGCAATGATAGAGTTTTCTGTTGCCTGGGCAATAGGATATCCTTTTTCAAGAACTATTAATAATGGACAGGAAATGATTCCAATAGCACGATGTAGATAGGGTAGTTTCTCTCGAGAAGGCAAATGTTCAGACGATTTGTGTGCTTGCAGCACTTGACCTTCTGTTATGCGGATGCGTTATCGCCGTTAGTCCATGACCGTTTATGCTCCTTGAATCTAATGTGAAAAGATCTGCTTGTACATCCTATGTAGATAGCGTCGCATTCAGGGCATGATAGCTGATATACGCCCGCTTGTTTGTAATATACGTAGCCACATGGCTTAATGACAATTACCCACTAGTAAACAAATATACCATTAAGAACAGCACATCTTTAATCAACCAACTTAAAGATCTCAAACTTGACACACACATGAGGCTCTTATCCTTGGATATCATCAACCTATACACGAACGTGCCACTCAATGAAACGATAGAAGTCATCAAACAGAACTTAGCCAAGACGAATAATGACCCCAAAGAATGCGATGATATCATCCTGTTACTAAAATTACTACGCCGACACAACTATTTCGCATTCAATGATGAGTTCTTCACTATCCCGGAAGGAATCGCCATGGGGTCTCCAATAAGTGCCGCCCTATCCGAGATCTTCCTACAACATATCGAAGAACCATTAATAGACAAGCTTATTCAGGAATCAGTTATCATATTTTACAGACGATACGTTGACAATACCATAATTATCTTCGATGAACAAAAAACGAATAGTGATAATATACTACAAACCTTCAATACCGCCCACAACGCACTAACTTACACCATTAAACATGAAAAGGAAAAAGCTATCAACTTTCTTGACGTCAACATTCGTAGAAACGCCCGCACATAAAAATTCGAATTTGCAATATTCAGAAAACCGTCAACCGCAGCAAATATTATCTCATATGTCTCCAACCACCCCTTGCAACATACAACAGCAGCATTAGCATACAATTTTAGAAGAGCACTCACATACCCTATCACCAATGAAGCCAGGAGATATGAGATCGCCACTACATATCAACTAGCCCGCCTCAACGATTTCCCAGGCAAGGTAACAATCACAGTTCTCAATAATACCAAACGTTCCCTAAAACAGCCATCCAACCGCCCTAAACAAGAGACTACGTAACACTAAGCTATTTCGGTCCCAAGACCTATAAACTCGCCAAAATATTCAGAGAAGGCCTCGGGATCGCATTCAAAACTAGGCATAACAACCAACTACTCCTCTATCCGAAGAAGAATAGCCCCGACAATGATATTTACAAACAAGCGAGCGTATATCAGCTATCATGCCCTGATTGCGACGCTATCTACATAGGATGTACAACCAGATCTTTTCACATTAGATTCAAGGAGCATAGACGGTCATGGACTAACAGCGATATCGCATCCGCATACGCCACATATCTCCTCAAAAACAAACATAGATTGTAGGGAATAGAGGAATGCATGTCTGTCATTTGATAGAAAAGATCCTACTACGTGAAGAGGTAGAAATCACGAAAAGACGACAAACACAACCATCAACACTACTCAACAACCAGACGTTCTTTGAAAGAGAGGACCTACTTAAGTACTCATCAAGGCTGAGGCACGAACAAGGAACAAAAACTGGATGCTACCCACATAGCCCTCTATTAGGTCCGCGCATTCCTAAAATCTTCTTATCAAACTCAATACCTGTTCACATATCATTTATAATATCTAAGTAATTAAAATTTACATGACCTAACAGTCGGTGCCATTTTTCTTTAAACGTTAAACCATTTTCATTATTTCTACTTGTGACATTAACATTAATGACTATTCAAATATTATATCAATATTTCCTGTTTGTTTCTGTATCCTTGTAGATGTATAGCCTCCGATGATGGCGTAATGCCGAAACGCGTAAGGCGCAATAAACTTACACTACCGTATCATTTTTGACTCTATTTTCTTTTAGTTAAATACCATGATACTCGACGAACTTTAACCTATGGATATTATTCCTCTTTCAGTGTGCTGGGTATATAAGGACTCCAGTCGGTCTCGCGCGACAGTTTACGATGTAATTGATGACAAGGTATACATCAACTCGGATCTTCAAATCAACTAGCACACTGTATTTTGCTCTTTAATAGTCTTTCGAAGGCTACAAGTTAATTTATATCTATCAAAAAGCCACCAAAGGAAAAAACTACTATTGACCAAAAAAGACTAAACGTTATCGGGCGTTGGAAATATCTGAGCAAAAAAAGCTTCGTCTACAGCAGGAAATTAATAAAAAAGAATTTGAGTTATTATATAATTTCTAGAGGTTTTGCTTTTTACCTAGAACTGTAATTATCCCGGGCAACATAGGGTGCCGTTGCTAGAGTAATTTAATAGGCATACAAGGAAGTCACGTGGTGCCCACAACAGATTTTTTTATAACTTAAGTAGTTTTTTAATTTTATTTTTCTACAATCAGTTTTCAAAGCTTAAGTCGATTTGAGCTTTGCCTCAATTAACCGCTAGGGTTTGCGCATGCATGATATCACAATGGCAAATCATCTTGACTATTTCACACAGAAGTAATCAATATCGGTGTTCTTTTTCGATCATTATCCATCCTTATTTTTGAAAATCCAAATAAGAATGGGATTTAATTGTTCCATGTTGAACTATGAATGAAGAATAGCGATATACATGTTAAGATTTGCGACAAACTTGATTCTTATTTAAACATGAGTTTCGGTTTAAAACTTCTTCAAGTAAACGTTACAAGATTTAAAATGTAAATTTTATACATAAAGGCTGGGTTTGACCTCTCATCTTGTTTCTCATCTTATGCTTTCATTCGTAAACGTATTCATCTCCATATGGGTACAGTTACATAAATATAAAGAGGACATATTTATCGTTAAATCCATTCATATTTACATATTTATTCAATCGGTTATTGGTTTGTAAACATGGCTTATTATTAATTGATTAACAATTTGTTATTTAAGTTCATTCGCTAATCAGTTTTTTTATTAAATATGTGTTTATAAAATTCTCTTATGTATAAGGGGCAGTCAAATGAAAACGAGACAGATGGAAAAAAGTAAGTAAACTGTTTATTATTTCAAAAGTAATCTTCATAACTATTAATACATTTATCCCAATGTGAGATAAAACGGTCAACGTCTTCGTGGAAAAAGGTTAAAAAGAGTGTACGAAGCAAAAAACATGATTGTACCCAGCCCGCACCTCTTCGTCCGAAGCAAATCGACGCTCACGAATGTCTTTCTTCAGGGCTCCAAAAATATGGAAATCGCATCAGGAGAGATCTGGGCTTTATGGAGGATGTGTAAAGGCTTCCCTGCGAAACTTTTGCAGCGTAGTCTGGAACAGATTGAAGCCGTCCGTCAACATTCCTGGACGTTTGGACTTGATGGCACGCTTCAATTTTTGCAAAGTTTCCACCTATCGCTATCCATTAATTGTGGCGCCCTGTTCCAGAAACTCAAAAAACAGCGGGACCTTGCAGTCAACGAAAAAGGTCAGCATGACTTTCCCGGAGCTGGCATGCACGGCTGTGGATTTTTTCAATAGGGGTGAATTCTTGTGCTTCCATTATTGGCTGTGATGCTTGCTCTCCGGCTCAAAATGATGACACCATGTTTCAGCTTCCGCGACAATACGGGACGGGAATCGTTATTCTTCATCGTGATACCGTTCCAGGTGTTGCAGTGATGTCGACATTCAGTTCAACTTCTGCTCCTCCGTCCGGCTGTGGGGAACCCACTGAGCACAGATTTTCCGGAACTACAGATGCTCTGTCAAGAAGGCGTGAGCGGTACCGTGACTAATGCCCAACATGACCTGAATGTCTTCCACCAACCGCCGTCGGTCACTTCTGACGGCAGCATCCATTGCAGAAATGGCAGAAGAGGTAATGTCATGATAAGCCTTTCCTGGTCAACTGCTGTCTTTCAATGACACCCGACTCTAACGATATCGTTTACTAGCAGAGGTACCCGGCGTTGCCCGGGATATTTACACTTGTAGGTAAACAGAACAATCTCAAAAAATTAAATTATAACTCCCAATTGGTTAAATAATAACTCAGTCAATACGACACAGAGCTAAAGCATTATCCTTTCTAGGAAAAATACGAAATAAGGAATTCTAGGTAATATACCGAGACTTGATCTAAACTCTTCTTGACTTGCCTCACCACTGCGGAGCATAACCATATACTTTAGACTCAAGTTTTTCTTGCCCTTGACGTAGAAGCTCTTAAACCCTCTTGCTCTATTCGAAACTCCCGTTGTTCAGATGTTTCTAATGCTCGTATAGCTTTTTCTCTTTCAGTTGCAGAGTTTTTCTGACCAATACTCGTTCTTTCCTTTCCAGACACATAAATTTTTGGTAGTCGTCTGGACGTTTGATAGGGAGCTCAAGACGGACAACCGTTACTCATTTTGGCTCATCAACAGATGCTGCCTTATTGATATTCTGTCACTGTATCATCATTTTATGCTTATTATTATTAATTCTTGGAACCGAACGTTCAATCATCGCATTATCAGCATCTCAGTTTCCAAAATATACACATTCCTACAGAATATAGTCAAAATGAATTTTTATGAAATGTTTGGATCTGAAGTGCTACCAAATAAGCTAGGTGATAACCCCGACGTGGCTCGGACTTTTTTTGGATTAAATTTTGAAATATGTTAAAATTAAACACATGGAAACGCTTAGAATTAACACAGTAAAATTCCTAATGAAAATTCGAAAAAGAAATTTTTTAAAGGCTCACAATGGATGGACCAAGGGTGCTACTGTTAGTCTAAATTATTTCTTACTCACGTAATCTTACTTTAGATGTACACTTGATGCTGTTGCAATTCCCAATCTTCTCTCGATGTCTTGAAGCAAAACTTGGCCATTCATCACTTTGTGTAGTCTAGGGATCGCCAATTCTTCTATTTACTTGCTTACCATTTGCTCAATACTGCACGGAGCTAAAGGAGTGCTTCCTCTGTCGTCTTTCTAATCTTTCTCAAAAGTCTGCTAACTCTCCATTATCTCCAGTTACTGATTATTTTTAAAGGTTTTCAAGAAATTGTTAATTACTAAGAATTCTCTTTTCTAAGAAAAGCCTAAATAACAGGAATTTTTTGCATTGTTACAAATTGAAATTTATCTATATTGCACAATCTTTTCCATGCATTGTTGGTCATGAGATATTTCTCATTAATATGCCTTTTTATCGATTTTTTTTATCAATAGTTATTAATTTTTCGAAATCTGAGGTAGACAGTGACCTTCCTCCTGCTTTGAAGGTGAAGTATGCAAAATTTCATCAAGATCGGAATAAAACTGTAGGTTTTTATAAAAAACAAACCCACATGCAAACAAACAAACCCACAAACATCCTTTTATATATATATAGATTCCACTCAAACACTCGCGCTCGTGGCATAATGTATTCGTCATACAAGGTTACTTCTACTACGGGTTTGGCAATTGTGCCGCTTTCAATGGGAGAGCTTAGCAGTTCGCTAAAATGTGCCGCTGAGGTCGCCGAGCTTCACAGCCTAGGACACAGATTATCGAGTAGACGGATGCCACATAAGCCCTTTTTAACAATGGATAATTGGATGCGCTTTTTAACAATGGATGAATGGTCGCGCCCTCAAGTGAAAAAGAGGGGAATTACTTGACAATGTTTACTCTGCAATGGAAAAACAGTGTATTCGAGTTTCAAAATTAATCGGAAAAAATGAAATTATAGTAAAAAAAATGATAAGTAGAATGTATTTTAAACCTTTGCCATCAATTAATTTGAAATTATTTTAATCAATCTTGACTTAATATTTCATTCACATTTCATTCATATTTCATTGATAAAATACAGAGAAAAAAACCAAAAATATAAGAGAAAATATGTTATATTAAAAAAAAAATTTGATTTAAAACTATTGAGAGATGTGCAAGCGAAAAATGTAAAAATTTTCACACAAAAAAAAAAAAAAAAAAAAAAAGGGGGGGAAAGCAGACAAAACGTAGTTCCCATGGCATTTCCATTACAAGGAAACATAGTTCCCCTCTTTTTCACCAGGATCGCTGGAATACCAGACGCAACTAAAGCTCTAGATTAAGAAAGTACAGCAAACCTTTTCCGCGCCACCCGCAGCTGCTGATTGGTAGAACGGCTGTCACGTGAGTTTGTCAGCCATTGTTGGCCCAAACGCAGCGATAGATACCATTGAAATGCATGTGGAAGATGCAATTTAGATTAAATTTTTAACGAAATATTCGTTGATTGATCCTAAATTTGAATCCGAATAAGCAAAATTTCAGAATCCTTCAATCTATGCTCCTTGGAGGTTAATAAATTCGTTAAAATATCTGAAGAAGTAATAAGAAGCAAGTACGTTTATATTATAACTTCACCGAATGTTATAGAAATGTTGCATTGTGCAATTCTCAGACGATCAGAAAATATAATTTTTTGTTGAATATAGTTCTTCTTAAGAAAATACAATTCAATATAACAAGGTTAAACTGTCTGTGTTTTTTTTTTTTTTTTTTTTTTTTTTTTTTTTTCTTATTTTAGCAAAGTTAATTATCACTCATGATTAAACTTGAATATAAAATATGAAATTGAATAACGAAAATTTGCTAGTTGGGTGAAAAAAAAATATAGAAAATTTTAACTAAAAGTTTTGGATAGATTTTTTACGTCAATATTATAAACCTCCATAAATGAATAAATTTCAAAATACATTGCATGTGGAGTTATTTTTTTGTAATTTTTTTTGTAATCAAACGGTTAGTATTTCCAAATTATAATTTTTAAAATTTTCTATCAAAATCTAATTATCAAAGTGATTTTTATATTTAAATCAAAAACTTAAATTTAATAGTTCTTATTTTATTAAATTATATTTGATATTTTTATAATTATAATTATACTTTTTTTAATAATTTAATAATTATAATTAGAAACCAAAATTAAAATTGGTAAAGTGAAATTTTTGATATAAATATAAAAATTAATTTCATAAAAGTTTATTAAATTATATTTTAATAAAATTTTATAAAATTATATTTTGATAAATAAAATTACAAAAAATACACGCAGTGTTTTATAAAATTTATTAATTACATGTAAATCGTTTATTAAGGATAAATAAATAAAGTGAAAATAAACTAAAAACTGAATTTGATTATCATTAAACTGCCTCAATGTTATCATTATTTATAAGTAAAAAATTATAATTGAAAACAAAATTTAAAGAAAAATCAATAGTTACAGAATTAACTGATTGCCAGTTATATTTCCAGACGATAATAATAAGAAAATTTGCGAAAAGGATGCATTTAAGACGAATTTTAGAGAAAGCGTAACTCACTTTATAGGGCCATTTGGGCCAACAATGACGGATTTGGTAGCAGACGACAAAGTTTGCCGTACTTTCTTAATCTAGAGCTTTAAGACGCAACCGCTCACATCCTCTAATGTCCTATCTGTCTACTCGATAATCTGTGGCCTAGGCCACATGGTTGAAGATAGAAAACGAGAAGCTGCAGTCTATCAACATCATCTTCAAATGACTTCATCTACATCTTGAATAGACTAAATTTATTATTTTCTGCTATCAACATCATCTTCAAACGACTTCATCTATTCCTCAATAGACTGCATCGTTTGTTCAATTATGTTTCTTCCATCTCACAAGTTTCTTCTCATCGTTTTTCAAGATTGGTGACTTTATTTTATTTTGTTTTTTATTAAATTTTAATTTACGATTTTTCCCCATTAAAAGGAGAACACCCAGATTAAATTTAAAGTTATCATTTAAACTCCTTCTAGATCAATAATACATTGTAAAATTTTATGTTTCGATAAGGCTATACTTTTTAATGAGGCAGCTAAACAAAAATTCAATGAAAAATATTAAACACTTGATTTATGCAAAGCTGTCTAAGTTATAACACTAAAACAATTAATTTTGAATTGTACTGATCTGGACAGTAAAATTGTTTTATATTTTGGTTTATTGTTTTGATTAATAACCTTGTTTTATATTTTAGTTTGCTTTCATGTCAATACAAGTTTTATAAATTTAAAACTTTAAAATACAGTTTCAATGCTTCAAACGGAACAATGTTTTCAATGTTAAATACAGAGGCTGGCCTAAACTCTGCGTTCTGCGCCATCTATCCTCATCCGGTGGCAGCCCGCCAAGCTCTGAAGGCAGAGTTGCCAAACATATAGTAGAAGTAACCTTAGCCAAAACAGCAGACAACCGGGCATGAATTTCACTTCCTGACACTCTTCCGCAGTCAAAATTCCTACACGCATTACACGACATGACGCACTACACGCATGCTGATCCTCTTTCGCGGCCTTCATAGTGATGTCTGATTCAAACAAGATTCGCTGACCTCACTTCGAGCACTCTAACACACAAATGACAGCAGTGAACGTTCGCGCTTTTCCTTCCCGATTCCAATAGAGGGCGCTTCCATACACAAACCGACCTGCGTTACCAACTTCCGCACCATGGTCGTTATATAGTCTCTCTCGCTTTCATTTGACTGCCCCTTATACATGGTGAGTCAAAAGTCGCAGTACACTCGGTTTTTTTCGAAAACCTTGTAAGAATGGAGAAGTTGCATGGAATTTCTTTTTTAAAAAGAAGGCCTGTTTTATAAAGATTTCAGTAAGCTGGATATGAAAATCGCCATTAAAAATCTTTAAAGTATTAAAAAACTATCAAATCTAACTTCCACTTTAAAAAAAAAAATAAATGCAAAACCACGCCCCCAAACTAAAACGATGTGTGACGTCACACGCCATTGAAACACACGCCTTTGTAGATCAGCTCTGCCACTGCGCATGCGCGGAAAGGGGATAGTTCCTAAATAGCATCTTGTTTTGCGATACCGCTATTTCTTCGCGTATTTTAATACATAATTAAACCATCCAGTAACATATTGATACTACACAAGTCAAACAGGTTGTTTAAAAACTCCTCGAACTAATAAAATCGATCATTTCAGATATAAGATAAAATAAATAAATAAATAAAAGACTCTTTGACCACAAGTTTTTTTTTTGTGGTCAAAGAGTCTTTTTATTTATTTTATTTTATTACTTTTATCCACAT
>JAHWFO010065267.1:73931-94036 GCA_023313115.1 Rhysida immarginata
CGTTAACGTCTATTGGCTGGCGTTATAAATGACGTCATCCTGTCGTTAAAGTTAGTGGCAGCAGCTGTAAGTAATATATTAAACAAATCGTAATGACGAGATGGAAGCGGTTATTTATTACCATTTTCATTAGTCGATGAATGTGGTACAAGGCACGAACTAATCACAAATATTATCTAAACCGGTTTAATAGCACGTCCACAAATGGTACATATACGAACCCACCTAGCGGTTTTCAATGGAGAGATATATAAGTAATATTTCAAACAAATCGTAATGACGAGATAGAAGCAGATATAAATTATTATATTTGCCAAATGATAAATATGGTTCCGGGAATGAACCATTTTGAAAATGGTTATAATGAAAAAATTGGCACGTGCTATAATGGTACCCTTATGAAACCCTCAAAATTTTCAATAAGAAATGGCATGTAATATATCAAACGGCTTGGAATGATTTGTCATGAATGAATATAACGTAAAATTAATGATAGTTGAAAATGGTTTCAAGGAACCTGGTTTAGTGGAACCCTTATGGATCATTGGAACTTTCAATGCTAAAATATGGCATGTAATATATCAAACGACTTGGAAGCATGTGTCAATAATAAATATAACTTGAAATTAATGATAGTCGAAATTGGATTCAAGGAACCTGGTTTAGTGGAACCCTTATGGTTCATTGAAAATTTCAATGCTGAAATATGACATGTAATATATCAAACGACTTGGAATGATGTGTCATGAATGAGTATAACGTTAAATTAATGATAGTAGCAATTGGTTCAAAGGTACGTGGTTTAATGTTATCTTTATGCTCCATTAGAAACTTAAAATATTAACATAGGGTAGTTTAAAATATGCTTCCGCTAATGGTTTAGTTTAACCTTTCGGTACTTGGTTATGTTGTTCCTTAATGTTTTTTAAGTACCGAAAGATGCTTTATGGTATCAGTGTGGGGAAACGTGTCTGTCTGTCTGTTCGTCCGTAACTCTAACTCCTCCGAGGCTATGAAAGATACTCAAACCTGTTTACGTCAGTCGATGTATATGATTCATGGCACGAACCAATCACAATTATTATCTAAATCGGTTCATTGGCACGTGCACAAATGGTACCTCTATTTTCCCGCCAAGCAATTTTCAATGGGAAGATATATTTTTAAACCGCCCTATGTTAACATTGGAAGTTTCTAATGGTCCATTATGATACCATTAAACCCCGTACTTTTGAAATAATTTCAACTATCATTAATTTTACGTTATATTCATTCATGACACATCATTCCAAGTTGTTTGATATATTACATGCAATATTTTAGCATTGAATGTTCCAATGAACCATAATGGTTCCACTAAACCAGGTACCTTGAAACAAATTTCGACTATCGTTAATTTTACGTTACATTCATTCTTGACACATCATTCCAAGTCGTTTGATATATTACATGCAATATTTTAGCATTGAAAGTTCCACTAAACCAGAATGGTTCCACTAAACCAGGTTCCTTGAAACCAATTTGGATTATCATGAATTTTACGTTATAATCATTCATGGCACCTTATTCCAAATCGTTTGATATAATACATGCCATATTTTGGTATTGAAAGTTCCAATGAACCATAATGGTTCCACTAAACCAGGTTCCTTGAAACCAATTTGGACTATCATTACTTTTACGTGATATTCATTTATGATACATCATCACAATTTGTTTGATATATTACATGCCATATCTTATCATTGAAAATTTTTGAAGGTGTCATAAAGGTACCATTAGTGCACGTGCCAATGTTTCGATTGCAACAATTTTCAAAATGGTTCATTTCCTGAACCATATTTATTAGCCGAAATAGTAATTTATATTTGCTTGTATCTCGTCATTAAGATTTGTTTGACATATTACTTAATATATCTGTCTATTGAAAATTGCTAGGTGGGGTCGTGATGGTACCATTTGTGGACGTGCTAATGAACCGATTTAGATAAAAGTTATGATTTTTTCATGGCATGTACCATATTCATCGACTGACGAAAATAGTAATGAATAACCGCATCTATCTCGTCATTACGATTTGTTTGATATATTACTCAATATTTCTTCCCATTGAAAATTGCTGGGCGGGAAAATAGAGGTACCATTTGTGCACGTGCCAATGAACCGATTTAGATAATATTTGTAACTGGTTCGTGCCATGAACCATATTCATCGACTGACGAAAACAGATTTTGAAAATCTTTCATAACCTCGGAGGAGTTTGAGTTACAGACAGACAGACGGACAGACAGACAGACAGACAAACAGACACGTTTCCCCACACTGATAGCATAAAGCACCTTTCGGTACTTAATAAAAGGTAAGGATGAGATAGAAGCGGTTATTTATTACTGTTTTCGTCAGTCGATGAATATGGTACAAGGCACGAATCAATCACATATTATCTAAGTCGGTTCAATAGCACGTGCACAGATGGTACCTTCACGAACCCATCTAGCTGATTTCAATGGATATATATATTAAGTAATATATCAAACAAATAGTAAGGACGAGATAGAAGCGGATATAAATTAATATTTTCGCAATTGATAAATATGGTTCCGGGAATAAACCGTTTTGAAAATGGCTGTAATCGAAACAATGGCACATGCTCTAATGGTTCCCTTATGGCACCCTCAGATAATTTCAAGGATAAGAAATGGCATGTAATATATCAAACAAATTGGGATGATGTATCATGAATGAATATAACGTAAAATTATTGATAGGCGAAATTGGTTTCAAGGAACTTGGTTTAGTGGAACCATTATGGTTCATTGGAAATTTCAGTACTAAAATATAGCATGTAATATATCAAACGACTTAGAATGATGTGTCATGAAATGAATATAACGTAAAATTTATGATAGTTGAAAGTGGTTTCAAGGAACCTAGTTTAGTGGAACCATTATGGTTCATTGGAACTTTTAATGCTAAAATATGGCATGTAATATATCAAACGATTGGAATGATGTGCCATGAATAAATATAACGTAAAATTAATGATGGTGGAAATTGGTTTCAAGGAACCTGGTTTAGTGGAGTCATTACGGTGCATTTGAAATCTCAAAGCTGAAATTTGGCTTGTAATATATCAAACGACTTGGAATGATGTGTCATAAATGAATATAACGTTAAATTATTGATAGTCGCCATTGGTTCAAAGGTACGTGGTTTAATGTTATCTTTATGCTTGTATTAGAAACTTACAATGTTACCATAGCGTGGTTTAAAAATATAGTTCCGCGAATGGTTTAGTTTAACCTTTCGAAACTTGGTTATGTCATTCCTTAATGGTTAATTCTGGTATAAAACTGCATGCTAATTGTGAATATGCAGTATGTTCTGCGAAATAGCAAATCGTTTTATTTGACTTTACGATTTCCCTAAATTAAGCAAAAGGTCTTTATTCATTTTCCGTGTAAAATCTACATCTGCTTAATATTTTATACACTGCAGGCAAAAAATAGTGCGACACTTAAAAAGAATGGGTCGATTTAGGGCCCATGTAAAATCTGCCACCTATTTTGGCATGGTGGCTACGTTGCCCCAATATACCAGATTAGTAGGTCATAGAACCACCGCGAGCTTGATTGCCGGCTTCAGCTCTTGCATGCATACGTTCATAAAGATGCTAGATGTCATCTTGGGGCAGGATGTTCCAAGACTCCTGAACATGCTGGTGCAAATGTGGAATTGTTACAGCTGGTGTGCAGCGACGATGAAGGTTACGCCCCATCATTACCTCATACATGCTCAATTAACGACAAGTTTAGAGATCGTGCTGGCCAGGGAATTTACGGCATATGCTCTAAGGCCTGCAAACTAAAAAGGATAGTGTGTGGACGGCGTTATCCTGCCTGAAAAACATGTGACTTTCCTATAGAAAGAAGGGCAGAAGAACAGGTTCCACAATCTGCTAGACGTACCGTATGCTGTTTAATGTTTCATCCACATTTAAGGTGATCGCGAATTGTAACTGAACGCAGTCTTCACTATTACACCTGGGGTTGGATCTGTGTGCCGTAAACGGATGCACTTTAGAAGTTGGTGCTCTGTCGCTCTTCCCCGCACACTTACACATCCATCACTGGTGTACAGGCAGAATCTGCTTTTATGACTTGTCACTCTTTTTTTTTTGGCGTTCACGTTCTAAATGGAATAAAAATAAAAAGAAGAGTTTAAATACATAGAACAAGATAATCAGGAAAATAGATTAGTTTTCTTTATTTTACAGACAAATAATAAATCATAGTCTCCATGGTACATTATAAGAAATTATATTTTATAATACATAAAAATCAGTATAATCGAGATTAATCATCACTTCAGAAGTAATAATGAAACAGGCAGCTAGAGGATCAGCAAACGGGTCCATTCACGTTAACACAAGCACAGGTTGTCGTGTAGCTCTAATCCAAAGGTGAATTCCATATCACCAACAGAGGTAGGAAGCGTTGATGGAATCCATACTGAATAAATAAAAAAATAAAATGAGAAATTAGATGCGACTCATTCAATCTATATAGAGTGACCAACAAATTAAGCAGCTTCATGTTGAACTGTATGACAGTGTCACAAGGATTTGTGAGCAATAGCGCGAGCGCGAGTGGTCAGCAACGAGGCGGATCGCGGCGTAAAGCGCGAGTCCGGAGCCCGCCATCGGAGAGCAGTAATACCGATAGAAACGCACATAGCGAAAGCCTCAAGTCGCCCGTTCGTCGGCGCCTCAAAGACGCGATCAAACGAGAACGAACTTTGCTTCTGAACCAAGCCCAGCACGAAGACGACAATAGACGAGCCCCATCTATTAGCAATAATTAGAATTATAATATACATAATAATGAGAAAATGCGTAGTCGCGGCAACTGAAGGAGGAGTCGGAAGCAGGCTTGGGGAAATGAAGATGAGATGCGCGTTGGCGCGAATTATGAGACGAGGGGCGAGCAGAGAGGAAATAACTGGAGAAAGCAAGATCCAGCCAACCAATACGGATCGAGGAAAACGTGCTCTCGACCGGGCAGTGCTGGTTACAATAGAAAATTCCTGGATTACTCAGAAACATTAATTTTTATGAGCGAGATTCCGTCTACGAGTGCTACGAGAGATGCGCCGTTCGTCATGCAACTTGCTGGAGACTCTGGAACGCAGAGAGAAGTCTCGTCGTCGAGCGAGCGTAATGAACTTTTGTCTTTTATCTCCCTCAACATAGAACGAGAGGATATCGCCAGGAGCCGGCGCGAGTGGTGGTTTCAGCATCGGAACCCGTCGTGGACGTTCCGCCAAGGCTTGGCATCGTTACGGAGCGAATAGGAGAGAAAACGAAGAAGAGTTCAGCAGAAGCTTCGAGCGGGGTGGGATATCGCAGCCAGGAGGAGACGACTTCACGTCCGTGGCAGCCAGCGTTCATCCCATCGTCGGTGACTCTTCATTTCTTGTCCTACGTCGTCAGCCTACCCGCCTGGACTGGACAGCGCGAGGAATACGTCGTTGGAGGTGACTTACTTTGCAGTGATGCCCTGGGGACTGGACGCCTTTATTCAAGACGATTTAGGCGCCATTTTTCAAGCATAGAGGTAATCTGGCTCATTCTATTAGTTGTTTTCTGATATTTAAGAATTTCCTTAAATTCTCTCGCCCTCCGCAAAGTCTCACGCGCGTAGCCAATAACGCCATTTATTCACTTTTGGTCTTTTTTTCTTTGCAGGAGCAAATGGAGACTCCTCTATCCTTAAACGCCATTATAGCATAGCTGCTTTCTTAGGGGACGGGGTCCTGTGTGCAGCAGTCATTTTTCACATATGCATGGGCAAAGGCGATTCATGTTCTGGTGGACAATTACCTGAGCTACATACACATACTTGAAACTTTGTACGTTTCTTGTACCTATTACAGAGGACGGACTTTCGCGAACCCTACTCGGGTCTAGAATTTTATATAACTTTATTCTCAACAAACGCTCACTTATTCCAGTCAGACAAATCTGGAAGCGAGCATGGACGTTAATTACATTTAGATAAAGTTATATAAATTATTTAACCAATTCATTTTATCGTTTTGGTTTTATCCCTGTATTTGCATCTCCTCGTGTTAGAGGAAGCGTTTATATTATTTCTTCTTCATTAAAAGATACTTTTTGATTCATTAAATGTATTTTATAAATATTACGCCTTGATTAATAAATTTACCTATGATTTGTCTACATAGCTGTCTTTAATTGTAATTCTATTCTTAGCATCCACTGCAACAATAAATCTACGTGACACATAGACAGTGCAAAAGGAAAACGTTCTAAATGGTCTCGGAAAGATCTACTTTCGATAGTAGATTAATATATAAATAAATAAATTAATTCTATTCAATATGCAGTACTAGAATTAATAAAATACGACTTCCAATACGCAATTCTATTCAAATCCAAAGATAGTCTTACCTTGATATAACTTCAACGTCTTTCTTCTCTACAATCGGCCTTATCCCAACATGGTGGTAAGTGTTCGAGAAGAAACAATTTCCAAACGCTAAATAGAAACTGGCTCTCCACCGCTGGATGCAAGACGGATAGCTTCTTGATGCTAAGTCAAAACAAACGTTCCATTACTGGAAGCATCTCGCACAACAACTTGATACTAAGTCAAGATCACCCTCCACAACTGGAGGCAAATTGAACAAATCTTGTTCACAAGAGTCCGGCGTCAAGTCCCTCACCAAACACTGGTGAAAAAACAAGAAAATTTAACAACAATACCCACGAACGCACATCCTCACGTACGCGTGACAGTCACTACCATCTCCGAGCTACACGTAACACCCGACATTGTTGCTTAGCTGCTGATACGACAAATTTAATAAATAATGATAAAATTCAACAATAGTGATAAAACTGGAAAGTAATTAAAACAAACTTGTGGCAAATATAAAAATGCCACATACCTCTCTTCCCAATAAAACAGAAATACATTTGTTTACAAAAAACAAAAAAAAACAAACAAAGGAAATAATTAACAAGGCACTATTTATGCATTGAGCCTCTGGTTAGGCTTAAATAATCAGGACGTGGTATATTACGACGGGGATATCTCCGTGGTGCCACCTCAATAACATCCTGTGGTTCCTCTGTGTGTCCACGGATAATCAGGGGCACAAAATCATCTTCCTCTTCTTAAAGCGTCTTACAGGATCTTGAGTACATTTTTTATCATGATTATAAATGATCTTACAAGGCTCCTTGCGTTGTATCATTGGTCGAAAACGGCCATAATGTATCACCTGGTCATCTTCATGTTTAATACCCCTAATGCGATCAGTAACTTCTGAGAGTTTCTCAATGACCCTAAAAGGTCCTAGGTATTTGTAGGAGAATTTCCGTTTTTGTCCTCCCATCCTCAAGAGCCAAACTTTATTTCCCACAGAATAGGCTGACAGTTTTTCCCCAGATTACGTTCAGACAACTTTCTCCCTCTATTCTCTTGATCAGTTTTAACAGCAATCTGGCGGGCCTCCAGTAAGTTCCGAACCAGGTCTGAATGGTAGTCTTCAACATCAAGGTTTTCAATCCCATCACTTGATTCGTTCTAATTGTCCAACAGGGTCCTGGGGTCAAACCCGTACAACAAATGTGACGGTGACTCACCCGTCTTTTCATTTTCCGATGTCCTCAAGGAAAATAAAGCCATATCGAACATTTAATCCCATTTTGCTGGATGATTTCTACAGAGTGTAGAAGTTCAGCGATACTTTTATTGTACCGTTCAACAATTCCGTTTGACGAGGGACGATAGGCTGACCAGTCACTCTGTGCTTAATTATGAGGTCATTACAAACGGACTCGAATATGTCAGAAAGGAAATTGGTTCCATGGTCGCTTACCACAGCTCTTGGGATGCCATACCTACAGACAATGTTTCAGATATACGCTTGAGCCACAGTAGTTGCCTTTTGATCATGGGCAGGTATTGCTTCAATAAACCTGGACATAATGTCAACAAACAAAATTAAATACTTATTGTTGGCCTGAAACGGCTGCACTGCCCCTTCATATCCATGGCCACGACTTCAAAGTGGCGTCCCGCCTTAATCCCTTGTTGGTACGGAGCCTTCCCTTGCTTTCTTTTCGAACGCTGACATACAATACATCTATCAACGTGTTCTTTAATTTCCGTATTCATTTGAGGCCAAAAATAATTCTTTCTGATTCTGCGTATGGTGGCGTTTATACCCTTGTGGCCTGCAAGAGGTTTGTCATGGCCTATCATCATCACATCATACTTAATTGAGTTCTGCACATATTTTAAATCTTGTCTTACGCCGATATCGGGCATCCTTCATGACTTTGCCGTCGTTTGACAACATACACTGAGTTAGCAAAACTCATGGGATAGTTACTTAATATCTGGTCGGGCCACCTCTGGCCCTGTGGAGTGCAGCAATACGGCGTGGTAGTGAGTCTGCAAGTTCCTGGTACAGTTCTGGAGGCAGTTGACACCAGATAGTTTGCAGAGCCGAAGATAGTTGCTGCCCGTTCGTGGGCGGATGATCCAGTGCCCGGAGCCTGACTTCAACAGCATCCTAGATATGCTCGATGGGATTCATGTCAGGGCTCTGGGCTGGCCAGCTCAGTCGTTGGACCTCTCCTGCATGCTCTTCGAACCATTCGCGGACGACATTGGGGCGATGTGGTGGAGCATTGTCATCTTGAAAGACTGCTACGTCGTCAGGGTGTTGAAATGTCAAAAACGGGTGCAGATGGTCTCCGATGAGTTGACGATACCGTGGACCATACAACGTTTGGTCCAGGATAACCAGAGGGTCCATTCCAAACCAGGAAAATGCACCCCAGACCATCAATGAGGCCCCACCACCCTGCACCACCACCTGTTGGCATGCGGGATCCATCGTTTCGTGAGGTCTGCGCCACACACGGTGCCTCCCATCAGCGTAGTACAGTTGATATCGTGACTCATCTGACCATACGACGTTACGCCACTGTTGCAGAGTCCAGCCAAGATGGTTGGTGGCAAATGCACGCCGGAGTGTCCGATGACGCTGGGTAAGCATTGACACCCGTGTTGGGCGACGGCTGCTAAACCCGAGGGCATGCAGATTCCGACGGATTGTCCACCGAGAGACGTTTCTAGTGCGGCCAGTATTGAACTGATCTGTGATTTGCTGCACTGTTGCGCCCTGTCTCTCTGAATCATTCGTCCCAGGTGTCGCCGGTCACGATCATTCAGGTCAGCTGGACGCCCGGTATGGTGCCTGTTGTGGACTGTGATGCCTTCATCCAGCCATTCCCGATACACCTGGAGACAGTTGAGCAGGGAAAGCCAAATTCCTGCACCACTGCCGAAATGGAACATCCCATGCGTCGGGCACCTACTATCATACCCCGTTCAAAAGACGCCAACTCGCGACGACGTGCCATTTCTGATTAATCACTTATCCAAGCTCTTCCCACAATGTCTAATGGTCCAATCCCAGAATCCGTTACCCCTGTAAATTCGTGAGCCATGCTCATAAATCAATGTGCTTGCTATCCCATGAGTTTTGCTAACTCAGTGTATAACCTTTATAAACGCTACCCTTTCCATTCGGGTTAGCTTGGACTTAATACAGGAAATCCATCCCTCGAGATTTTAAGCATGTTTAATTTTACTCAACCACGTCGAATCATTAATCTCAGCCTTCACAGTCTCTCCGACATTACATTGTCGTGATAAGAGATCCGCCACAGTGTTCTGAGTTACAGATATATGCCTCACTTCGGCATCGAACTCAGCAATCTCCAACGCCCATCTCAAAGCCTATTATTAGTGTTCCTCATGGAATTAATGAAACTCAGAGGTCTATGATCAGAAAATATGACGGTGGGATAACCAAGAACAATTGCCCTAAAGTGGCGTAAAGCTTGTACAATGGCCAGAGCCTCCTTTTCCACAACCACATATGACTTCTGGGTTCGTGATAGTTTCATGCTTAAGAAGGCAATGGGTTTAAAATTGCCGCCATGTTTCTGCTAGAGGACAGCACCAGCTGCCTCTGCTGATGCATCAACAAACAAGTAAAAGGTCTTGGTATAATCGGGAGGGGTTAACACTGGTGGGCTCGTCAATGTTTGCTTCACAAAGTCCAGAGCTCTCTTGCAATCCTCTCCCCATGAGAGTTTAACGCCTTTTTTGTCAAATTGGTTATAGGCGCCAACACTTTGGATAAGTTTTCAATAAATGGTCTATAAAAGTTAATTGTTCCCACTAAGGAACGGACACCTCTCACATTTTTCGGAGCTATGAGGTTTTTGATTATCTCAACATTCTTGGGATCAGGAGATGCCCCTTCCGGAGAAGTGACATGTCCCAGGTATTTCACTTGTTGTGTGCAAAACCGACATTTAGACGGTTTCATGACGATACCTCTACGGCTAAACTTCTCGAGGGCCCACCTCAACAGTTCCATATGTTCCCGAAAGAAATTAATATGTCGTCTTGGAAGACATGGATTCTTTTGCCCACCTGTTCCGACATATATCTGAAAGATGTGAGATGAGTTTTTGCCTCCCTGAGGTAATCGAGTCAGCTGGAATTTACCACAGGGAGTTTGAAAAGCATAACATTCACGTAGCTCCTCAACAGTGGAGATCTGGTAATACCCATTGTTGAGGTCAATTACAGAAAAAAACCTATGCCCATCAATCTTCTCTAAAATGTCCTTGATGATGGGCATAGGATAATTGACGGGTTCGGTTACAAGATTTACCTTACTCAAATCCAAGGTCATACTCAAGTCACCATTAGGTTTAGGAACAATGTGTTCGAGAGAATTCCACGGACTCAAGCTGTTTTCAACAATGCCAGCTTTAACCCTCCGTCGGGCGCAACTGATCTAATAGGCACAACTCTCTTATTATAGATCGCCTTCGCCCTCCTAGATGCCAGAAACACTTGAAATTTCATACATATCCGTTAGTTCATATCAAAAATTTTTGATTGAGGATAGTGATAAAAGTGTTCTGTTAGGCGCATTGTAACTAATTTTGCAAATGATTTTTCAATTGAAAAATGGAAGGAAAAATACTGCGACCCGGATTCGAACCAGGAACCTCGACTATCAATTGAAAAATCATTACCTTTGCTTGGAGACGCATCTCCAGTAATTAATTATTATTATTTAATTTTGCAAAGCTTCTGAGGCATGTATTTTTTTAAAATTGATTCACTAAATTGAATTATTTTATTCATTTAACCAAGTTCTACTGTATATTACATCTTTTTTAACCTTCCGTCAGTCGCAATACTGTTTGTCACATCTTCAGGCGCAATGAGCCTATCAGGCACACTGTCCCTCTCAATTATACGGCTCTTGTAAATTTTGTGAATTTGTCATTTATTTAACATAAAACTCATAAAAATTAACATAAAACTCATAAAAAAAAGTTTTTCTTTAATGGAAGGATGATTTAAAAAAATTATAAAAGGTTTTATGGTTACAAACAGATTTTTTAACGGAATGTGCCTAACAGGCTCATTGCGCCTGAAGATGTGACAAACAGTATTGCGCCTGGCGGAAGGTTAAGGAATTCCATTAATTTCCAATGAAAAGCTTCCTTATGGATGTGGGGAACCTTGCATTGGGGGACAAATACTGGCTTCTTTTTATCGACAAAATATGATGCAACATAGTCTCTTACTCCTTGTAATGCTTGAGCGTCCTCTATAAAATATTCAGGATATTGGGACAATATATAGATCAACTTTGTTTTTGGGTCCTGGTCCACATCGCCCACATTCAGACCTGCAAAGGGTGTAATTACCGTTGCTACACCAGACGAAAACATCATATCGGAGGATTTCCAGAATCTTGATTCACGACCCATAATCAGATCATTATAGAGCACAATTATCAAAATTACAGGTAGATAACATAAGCAAAATAAGTTCATATCTATACTTATCACAATACGATTTCTTACAGAACACCATCCACTGAGTAAGTCCAAAAGTCCATATTCACAAATCAAGTAGAGTTCTTCCCGGGTTTCGGTACCAAAAGTGTGACACTTTTATTTTGGCGTTCACGTTCCAAATGATATGGAATAATAATAATAAAAATAATAGTAATAATAATAATAATAATAATAATAATAATAATAATAATAATAATTTTGTAACTACAGTGAGGGAATACCCCACCAGATAATCCGGAGGGGAAAGCCCCATGTTGTCCCCCTACAGGCAAATTGCCCAAAAACGGGGTTAATGAAAATCACATTAGGAACAAATAAAAAAAAAAATAAAAAAAAAATAAAAAACGAAAAAAAATCAAAAATAAAGACGTACATATAGTTACAAAATTAAAAAACTCAGAAATCAAAGATGTAAAAATAGATAAAAAAATAATAAAGAAAAAATGATTAACATTTTATCTAAATTACAAGCAGAGAACAGAAATGTAAACAAAATCATAAATTTTTACAAAAAAATATATCTATGTTGATATATATCAAGATTAATGTATAAAAATTATTATAAAAATTAATTAATAATTTGACCAAGTGATTGACATCCGAAACATGTATTTCATAATTAATTGAACGATACTGAAAAAAAGTGGAGATGTAACTAACCTTTATACGATTGTGTAAGATCCCCATAAAAATATTAAAAAAGACATTTTTATTATATAAAAAATAACAAAAGTTTTGTGAAAATTATAACTCACTTTAAACGTACGAAACTTCGCCAAAAAGAAACGCTTAAAGTTAATCAATTTATTATACAGAAAGAGCATCTTCTGCGTAGGAGTACTGTACCATATCCAGTACTTAAAAAAACAATAAAAATAATAAAAAGAGTTTAAATACAAAGAACAAGATAATCAGGAAAATAGATAAGTTTTCTTTATTTTATAGTCAAATAATAAATCATAGTCTCCATAGTACATTATAAGAAATGATATTTTATAATACATAAAAATCAGTATAATAGAGATTAATTATCACTTCAGAAGTAATAATAAAACAGGCAGCTAGTGGAGCAGCAAGCGGGTGCATTCACGCTAACACAAACACAGGTTGTCGTGTAGTTCTAATTCAAAGGTGAATTCCATATCACCAACAGAGGTAGGAAACGTTGATGGGGTCCATACCGAATAAATAAAAAAAATGTAAAATTAGATGCGACTCATTCAATCTGTATAGAGTGACCAACAAATTAACGCAGCTTCATGTTAAACTGTATGACATAGACAATGAAACAGGAAAACGTTCTAAAATGGTCTCGGAACGATCCGCTTTCGATAGTAGATTATTATATAAATTAATTCTATTCAATATGCAAGACTAGAATGAATTAAATACGACTTCAATTCGCAATTCTATTCAAATCCAAAGATAGTCCTACCTTGATATAACTTCAACGTCTTTGTTCACTACAATCGGCCTTATCCCAACATGGTGGCAAGTGTTCGAAAAGAAACAACTTCCAAACGCTAAATAGAAACTGGCTCTCCACCAGTGGTCGCAAGACGGATAACTTCTGGACGATAAGTTAAAACAAACGTTCCATTACTGGAAGCAACTCGAACAACATTTTGATACTAAGTTAAGATCACTCTCCACCACTGGAGGCAAGTTGAACAGCTCTTGTTCACAAGGATCCGGCTTCAAGTTCCTCACCAAACACATGTGAAAAAACAAGAAAATTTAACAACAATACTCACGAACGAAGGAAGGTATTGGAGTCTGGAGATAATACCGTACAAACTATCCCTAACAAACTAAGTATCAATATGGGTATTCCATGATAAATCCGAAGATAAAGTTAGTCCAAGGTAAGTAAAGGTCGTAGTAATAGAAATAATCTTATTATCGTAATAAACCGCAGGAGATACAGGTATATTACATTTGTTGCGCTAGTAAAAAACATCAGCTTGGTCTTATCGATATTGACATTAAGAGCGTTCGCAAATCTCCAATTGCTGAGAGTGTTAAGAGATTGGTTAATAGAAGTTAATAGACCTGAAATGTCACTGTTAGATAAAACAAACATCATCAGCATATAAAATAATTTTGAAAGTAGTAAAAATTAGAGAGAGATCATTAATATAAAATTAAAAAGGAACGGAGAAGGGATCGAGCCCTGGGTGACCTCGCGAGTCCTGACAATATTAAATGACCATAATAATGAGCTAAATAATCTTGATCACAATGAGCTAAATAAGACATTCTATTAGTGAGGAAACTGGTGAGCCATAAAAGAGGTAAGCCTCGAATAACATAGAAAGTACTTAACTTAAAAAGAAGTTGATAAATAAGTATAGAGTCAAATGCCTTTGTAAAATCAATGAAATCAGATGCAACAAATTTATTCTGAGACATTTCGGATGAGAGAAATTCAAGTAATTCATGAGTTGCCGTCTCCACATTCTTTTTGGGCACAAAACCATGTTGACAAGGAGAAAGATAATTGTGATCATAAATAAATTGTAAAAATCGGATAAAGAATAATTTTTGAAAATAATGAGAGTGAAGTAATGGGACGGTAATTAGTATATGCTCTAGAATCACCTTTTTTCAAAATTGGCATTACACGCACCAATTTTAGAACCTCGGGATATATGCCTGTACTAAAAGAATGATTAAAAATTAAGGCAAGGGGAAAGGCAAGCGTTTGCTTTAATGCAATAATAATATCTGGGGGGTCAGGATAATTGGAGTACATAAAAAATGAATGCAGGAGAGGGAACATGAAAGTGATAATTGGTATCAGAAAGAGGAGGGGGATCAGTATAAGGGGATAATAGGGTATGAAGAAAATCGGTTAAAGAAGAGGAAGAAACAGAGTCAGGTTGAGAAAAAAGAGAAGAAGGTAAATTAGAGCCGCCAAACAAATTCTTCAGAACACCCCATTTGTCTTTAGAAGATCGGAGGCGCAAAAACAAAGAGTTATAATAAATTCGGAATTAGAAAAAAACTTGAACTTATTGAAGGCTTTAGCAGTAGGATTTCTACGGTATTTCAGGTATAAAGCAATTTTTAATAATTTCTTAGATATTAGCAAAAATTCCAGGGCTTATAGACAGTCACCTTAGGAATAATAGAAGAACAGGTATACTTAGGAAAGTAGCGATCGTAACCAAGCTGAAAATAAGACAAGAAGCAAACAAAAAATAGATTAGAATTAGTAAAATCAGATAAAAGATAGTTCCAATTTTTTGGAAAAAAGGAATTCAGGATTGAAATTAGATTAGAAGTAACTAAACGTGAACGGATATTAGTATTCTGGTAGATATTTAAAGTGAGGGTATTAAAAATCGTAAGAAAAGGAAAATAATCAGAAATATCCATATCAATAAAGCTACTGAAAAGAACCGAGTCAGAATTCATAAAGCAAGGATCTATTGCCGAATACGAATTTTACTCAGAGGAATAGTATGAGAAAGAGAGGATAGAAGGTAAAAGCCCAGAACCGGTTAAAAGATCTAGAAGTTGATTAAGTGAATAGAAGGGCTTATTGAAATCAATATTGAAATCACCAATTAGTATGAGTAATTTCCCGGCTTTTTGTAAATCTAGTAGGGTAGAAGACAAAAAAGGTACAAAAATGGGAAAAAAGGCCTGAAGGAAAACGATAGATAATAAAATAATATATTGATAAAAAATAAATTTGTTGTTAATTAAAAGGGTAAGGGCCTCATAGTCGGTTGATATTACCGTATACTGGGAGATAAGAGAGAAGGAAATTGACAAGAAAGATATACAATAATACCGCCCCCACGTTTATTGTAACGACCGTTTGAGACAGTTCTGTATCCAGGAATATTTGGGCATCACAAGGGTCATAGATCCAACTCTCGGTAAAAATCAACATATTTGAGGACAAAGATAGATAATTTAAATTAGCTAGTACACTAGAAGGATTGGCGAACAAATTCCTAACTTTTAAATAGAAAACAGAAAAATTCTTCGAGAGAGAAGAACTCGAGAGATCATTGATGAGAGAATTAGTTTTTTCAAATGCTTTCGGGAGAACAAAATCAAACATTGTAACAAGGAAAATGGATATAAGTAAAATAAGTAAATTAAACTAACTAAATAAAAAGAAAAAAATTAATATAAATAGATATAAGTTAAATAAAAAGAGAATAAGTAAATAAGGGAACGTATAGTACATAGGAGATAGCACTTATGAAAATGTGATATGTTGGACGCTTTAATACAAACTAATCAATGTAGGTAGAAAAAATAAATTTTGTAAAAAAATAATCAGAAACTAAAAAAAAATGGTTTTATTAATGCCAAATCAAGAATGGGAGAAACTAAAACTAAGATGAGTACAAAACGAGAGAATATTTTTACATAATAATAATCTAATATTTAGTTGAAAACAAAGATAAAAGCTATATTAAATATTAACTAGCAGAGGACACGGTGTTGCCCGGAATAATTATACTTGTAGGTAAGATAAAAATCTCAAGAAGTTAAATTATAACTCCAAATTGGTTAAATAATAAATCAATCAATACAACACAGAGCGAAGGGGCTATCCATTCCAAGAAAAATCCGAAAGACAGGAATTCTAGATGCTATACTGAGACTTTATTTACCTCTTGTTGACTTGCCTCAGATTAAAATGATATCCATCTTCACCACTGGGGAACATCACTGGATACTTTAGACCCAAGTTTTTCTTGCTAAGTTTTTCTTGCTAAGTTTTTCTTAGCGTAGTCAAAATGGCACTGCTAGTCTAAATAATTCCTTAGTCACGTAATCTTACTTTAGATGTACACTTGATGTTGTTGCAATTCCTACTCTTCTCTCGATGTCTTGAAGCAAAACTTGGCCATTCATTACTTTCTGTCGACTAGCAGTCACCGATTTTTCTGTTGACATGCTTACCATTTGCTCAATACAGCACGCAGCTAAAGGAGTGCTTCTACTGTCGTCTTTCCATTCTTTCTCAATAGTCTGCTAACTCTCCATTATCTCCAGTTAGTGATCATTTTTAAATATATTCAATGAACGGATATTTATAAGAGAAAAGGACGAGACACAAAAACCCTGGAATGCAATAAATAATAGTTATTAAATAAAAATAAAAAATAAATAATAATTTTCAAAATAATTAATAAATAATAAATAAAATCAAAATCAAACTAGAATATAAAATAAAATAAAAAGCTGACGCCAAAGGATAATTCTCTAAAGGCAATTAAAAAATTAGAGGAGTATCCTGAAGTTATGAAAAGAGTACTGAAGGACGCCTTTATGTATAGTTGGCTGAAAAACTAGAAGAGTACCAATGGGAGGACAGGAAATGAATTTGAAGACGTGCTGGGACAGGACAGGAAAGAGAACAAATAGGATGTAAAAAGATGGCGGCGAAAAAATGCAATAGGATAACATATACAAAATTAAAATTATAAAATAGTTTAGGAATGAGAATGTGTCCAGCAAAACGATTTCGTAAAATTCCCTGAATTTTCCTTGAATTTTCCTGATCATAAAAGCCAAAACAAGGGAGCTATCCCGATAGAATATTGTTGACATTGTTAAAATTTTGTTGATTTTATGATTCCATGACAGTTCCCGGTTACACAATTCTCTGACAATTCCCGGTCGCTAGTCATCATGTAAATCATTATCGCATATAAAAGGTCACTAAAATAAAAGAATACAAAAAGCCTACGAAAAACAGAGAGTACAGGGACGAACACAAAATGAACATAGATGTAGAAAAATATGAGAGAACATTAAAAAAGAATAAATAACTGAGAAAAGATAAAGAAAAAGAAAACGAAAAGGGCCCAGAGAGCCTACGACAAATTAGGGAATAGCTGAAGTTGAAGAGGAATATAGGAAAGGTAATGAGGGAATTGTGTCTTTGCTAAGGTTAATGCCATTAGGGGTGAGGGAATTAAATTTCCAAATAAGAAAAAACTCGAATTTCTTTTTTCTTTTTTATTATGGAAGTTACTACGAAGAATATAAAGGCTGATGGCCTGTTAAGAGTGGCCAGGGGAATTAAAGTGTTTAGCGACAAAGGTATCAGATTGCTGAGGATGTCGAATTTATGTCCGACGAATCTGGAGCGTCTGGTATTGCCCGTCTCTCCAACGTACTGTTTCTGGCATATTTTGCAATGTAACAGGTGAATTAAGTTGTGAGAAGTGCGGGTCAGGTTCTGGTTAATCTTGAAAGTAAAGGAGGAAGCACTGCTGTAAACGGAGGTAGCATGGTTAAGAAAATGGCAAACGCCACAACGCTTAGCATTGCAAGGAGAACATCCCTTAGTAGAAGTGCGTGGTTTGGTAAATAGCAGCATGGACCAGCGAATCGGGAGCGTATGGTATTGCCCAGAAACGACCAGAAGAACTTAATTTAGGAAGGAGGAAGAGGCGGGTTTTATTATCGATTTCGAAAGAGCATACAAGCTGAGAGAGGGTGTTTGAAGTATGGTGTTGAACATGTCAGTAGGATTGGAGGTTAGTTTCTTGTAGAACGTAATATCAGAGAGTTGTCTGTTAGCTTCGTTAATGTAGTCAGAGGTGTTTATGACAATAGTAGAGCCCCTCTATCTGCTGGCCTAATTATTATATTATGGTTATTGCTAAGGCGTTTGATACAAAGGAATTCGTTATTAGTGAAATTAGGAAGAGTTTTTTTTTAATATTTTTAGTTATCGAGAGGATGTCGTTTTGTATAAACTTGATGTAAACTTCAATCTCAAAATTGATGCCATGAGGAGGGGTCCAGTCGCTGGGAATATGGACGGTTGAGCTGGTAGCGGGAGTAGAATTGGAAGGATTCATGCAAATGTATAGACGAGATCTGAGGTTATCGACAGAGGAAATGATATCAAAAGTGTCAATAGTATTAGGAGTGGGAGAGAAGGAAAGGCCTTTAGACAGGGTTCTGATTTCGAGAGACGAAAGTTTATTGGCCGAAAGATTAATAACCGCGGTTGTGCCAAGAGTAGAGGAGCTGGAGCTGGTGGAGGGAGGTGGATCGTTTTTAGACAGGGAGTTCAGAAAATAGGCGGATAACTGACTAGAAAGAAAATGGGATTTATTAGGGAAGGAAATACGGTCTCTCCGAAATTTATTACATTTTTTGGAATAGAAAAAGTCCAGTTTTTTGCAAATGAAAGAATGAAGAGCATCAATATTCGGGAGATTAAGAGAGGGGAGAGAGTCGTGTTGGGTGATGGACTGAAAGAGGCTTGAGCACATGCTGGAGCAATGGTTACTAAGGGTAGAGTCAGAAACAGTGGAAGGAATTTGCGACAGAGTGGCAGAGGGTAAGGGACCTAATTGGATGCTGGAAGCAGAGACCAAACCTTTGGGGATTATGCCAAGAATAAAGTAATGGAAAAAGGTGATTTTGTGTGCATGGTAGGTACAGAATTTGTCGCAAAACTTTCGGAGCAGAAAAAAAACAGGAGGGTGGTTGGCTGTTAGTCATATGTTTTGTGATTAACTTAAGAATAAAATGAACATGCTCGAACAAACAAGTGAAGAAGTTGATCAGCTTAGTCGAACTAATAAAATTTTGACAAAATTGCAGATGTAAGTTTTCAGGAGTGATTTTATTGCTTTTATCATTCTTTTAGATCACAATTAACTCAGAACACATGCAATTAGAAACACAATCCATCCTTTTTCAGTATTTTGTGCCAGTCAGCAATTATTGTCAACTTCTTTTAAACAAACAGGTACAAGATACCTACGACCATAATTAAAACCTCATAGGCTATCATTATTTAATTCTTCAAGCATCACTTCATTTGTAAATACTTTTTTAATACTTTGTAAATTATATCAATATTTTGTGTGTGTGATGATTTGTAAAAATATAAATCATTTATATAACTTAAAGAATATTATTTTGAGAAAACCATTCATAAAATGTATATAGTTGCTGTCAGTAAATGACAGATGATTAATTGGTATTATCTGGTATAGAAAATATGGATGTTTCAAATTCATCCAAAGGATATGTATATATATATATATACATATACTTTGGATATATACATATATATACATATACATATATATATATATATATATAT
>JAHWFO010065267.1:99036-125025 GCA_023313115.1 Rhysida immarginata
TGAGGTAGGCGTACCATTACAAACCCTCACAGAACAACTAATGATTAATATATAAATATGTTTTGTGAAACCAGATCCAAACCCTTGTGTGAAACATGTAGCCAGTCCCTGCAAATGTAACTAGGAGAGAGTGGACAGTGTTGTAAAAAGTGAAATCGTTTAAGGTGCTGGATAGAATCTGTGCTAATTTATTAAAGGGTGAAAAGTTTTTGTTAAGTCGTGAGGTGTTCTGTGAATGTAAGCGTCTGTGGAAATTTATGTGGCATGGTAGGATTGAAGATAAAGTGACTTGCATGTCTTTGTTGATGGAGAAGATAGTGGTGAGATGTTGCATAAGAGAGTGAATGGCAGTTTCTGGAATGTTAAGTGAAGAAGAGATATTCTTTGTACCTATGTGAATGATGAGATGTTTAAGGCCGGGTGGAATGTCTTGTAAGGGTGTTGGGATGTCCAAAAAGGTGCAACCACTACGAGAGAGAAAAAGCAGGAGGTGGAAGGAGTTAACTGGGACACGTGTGAGTAAATACCTCAACATAGAATCACTAAGGATAGCAACATGAAAGAGAGAGAGAGAGAGAGAGAGAGAGAGAGAGAGAGAGAGAGAGAGCAGGCATACTGGCAAAAATGGACAAGAAAATATAGATACACAAAGAGAATCTAGCAAAAGAGTGAAGTAAAAATAGGTAAATAGAAACACAGGGTATGGGTCTCAGAGAACAATGAACGGATATTTATAAGAGAAAAAACACAAGACACAAAAACTCTGGAATACATTAAATAATAGTTATTAAATAAAAATAAAAAAATAAATAATAATTGACAAAATAATTATTAAATTATAAATAAAATCAAAATAAAACAAGTCAGGCAACAGAAATGCCAAGAACCGATAGGATTTTAAGGCATTCGAGAATAAAAATGAAAGTATTTGATTTCGAAAGAAGTCTTTGGTTGTTAAGACTAGATGAGGTTGCTAAGGAAGCCTCCAGTTGCTAAGAAAGGCATATTTCTAAGGGAAATGCATAGTTCAAGCTGAATAAAACTATCTGAAAGTTTAAAGCAGACAGTAGCTAATCTCTATAGATTAAAACAGATAAGAATCCTTTAACATAGATGCATTCCAGTTTAATGAAATAAGCGTTAATTGTTAAATCAATCTGTGTAAGGGTGAATTCATAAACAATTGCTAACGCTTTTCTACGTAACCATGTACTATTGAAGCGAACGATTAGCTACTAGCTATTGTTAAAAGTTGCAGAACACAAATTAACTCTTGATAATAAAAGGCGTAAGTAATTACATGCCATATGTTAGCATTGAAAGTTTCCAATGCTTCAATAATGGTATCTTTAAAAAACGCATCATTGAATCAATTTCGACTGTTATTAATCTTACGTTACATTCATTGATGGCACGTCATTCCAAGTCGTTTGATATGTTACATGCCATATTTTAGCATTGAAAGTTCCAATGAACCACAATGGTTCTATTAAACCAGCTTCCTTGGAAAATTTCGACTATCATTATTTTACGTTATATTCATTCATGACATATCATTCCAAGTTATTTGATATATTAAATGCCATATTTTAGCATTGAAAATTTCCAATGGTTCAATAATGGTATTTTAAAAAACGCATCTTGGAACCAATTTTGACTATCATTAATCTTACATTACATTCATTGATGGCATGTCATTCCAAGTTGTTTGATATATTACATGCCATATTTTAGCATTGAAAGTTCCAATGAACGCCAATGAGTCCTCTAAATCAGGTGTCTTGGAACCAATTTCGACTATTTTTAATGTTGGGATATACGAGTATTTAGGCATGACACATCATTCCAAGTGGTTTGATATATTACATATCATATTTTATCATTGAAGTTATCGAATGGACCATAATGGTTCCATTAAACCACATACCATTAAAACAATTTCTACTAACATTAATTTTAGGATATATTCATTCATTACACATGATTCCAAGTTGTTTGATATATTACATGCCGTATCTTAGTATTGAAAGTTCCAATCAATCAAAGAAGTTAGGGGGCTACTATTCCGTAGTTTTACCAATGTTTGCTACTATAATCGATCTTCATAAAGATGTGGGGACACAATGTTTGAATTATCTATCAAATGTATACTTATCAATCATTCATTTGCATGGCAGAGATTACAAGAAAATACAACTTGAATACTTTTGTGAAAGCAGGAATTACCTCTCCTGTGGATGATTCAATCATGAGAATAGAGACTGGGAAGAAGAGAAAACGGTAATTTGGCCTAACAAAGAACTCAGACACAGACGATTCCGATTTTGAAAGAAATTAAATACATTTATTTCAGATAAAATGTAAGTTTAACTGCAACGAATAAATTCTTTTATATGATTATTTATTTTAAAAATTTAATTTCTTCGTTTTTTGGGAATATATAAAGTCTAAAGCTTTTAAAAATCAGACGACCATAATGCACTGCGCGTTTGAACAAATATGGCGGAGCACTCCCTGATGTTGAATCGCTATCTTAGGTACATAAAATGCGAAAACGGAAATTTTTCTAAAAATCCGAAAAAACAAGAGTGCATATTATCGGCGAGGGCGTATTATACCCCAGAAGTTACGGTTATACGGTAATACATGCCATATGTTAGCATTGAATGTTTCTAGTGGATCATAATGGTACCACTAAACCGCACACCCTTGAACCAGTTTTGACTGATATTGACTGTCAAGGAAGACGATCACGTGTCTTCACTTAATTCACATGCCTTTTCTCTGCTTTAAATATGCAGTGCCAAAAGGAGAACAAGTTTTGGCAATGCACAGGCCATTTATACATGGAATTGTATAGTGAGAAACGTGATCCCCTATATTATTTTTGACCTTTTGAACCGGAAGTAGTTCACCGATATTTTCCACCAACGAACTCGTTCTTCCGATTTCCCTAAGTTGTCGAATGACAAAAATGGAAGTCGAAAATTCGGAAACGTTCGAAAGCTAGAGCACCAAAAAATAGATAGACATACAGACGGACAGACAGGCAGACGGACGGACGCACAATCTGATAAAATAAGTATCTATCGGTCCTAACTAGAAATATAAAATAAAATAAGAAGCTGACGTTTCGCATAGAGACTATTCTTTATCAAAGCAAAAAGGATATTTCTCTAAAGGCAATAGAATATTAGAGGTTTATCCCGAAATTATGAAAAGAGTACTGGAGGACGCCTTTATGTATAGTTGGCATAGGGAACAGTAAGACGGTATTGACTGAAAAACTAGAAGAATACCAATGGGAGGAAAGGAGACGAATTTGAAGACGTGTTAGGATAAGACAGGAAGGAGGACAAATAGGAGGTAATAAGAGGGCTGCGAAAAATACGCAATAGGATAACACATACAAACTTAAAATTATAAAAAACTTTAGGAATGTTAGGGTGTCTAGCAAAATGATTTCGTAAAATTCCCTGAATTTTCCTTGATTTTTCCTGATCATAAAAGCCAAAACAAGGAGGCTATCTTGATAGAATATTATTAACATTGTTAAAATTTTTCAGATTTTATGATTCTATGACAGTTCCCGGTTACACAATTCCCTAACAATTCCCGGTCGCTGGTCACCCTGTAAAATAGTATCGCATTAAAAAGGGTACTAAAATAAAAGAGTATAGAAAGCCTACGCAAAACAGAGAGTACAGTGACGGACACAAAATGAATATAGAAGTAGAAAAATATGAGAGAATATTATAAAAGAATAAATAACTGAGAAAAGATAAAGAAAAAGAAAAAGAAAAGGACCCAGAGAGCCTACGACAAATTATCCCTTACCCACACCCTAAAAGCAAGACGCTACCCCAAATCTGTCATACGCGCTTCTATCTATAAATATAGTAATTCCCGTTCTAAAAACAATCCCAAACCTTGTCCAGCCATGACAACACCTACATTAGTTCTTCCATATCATCAAACCCTCAATATTATTAAAAATGTCCTAAGGAAACACCAACATATTATTGACAACTCTCCTCTTCTCTACTCTACTCCATTCTACCAGAACCATCAAAAGTTTCTTTTAAACGGACATTTCATTTTAAAGATATTCTGGTCCATGCTGCTATTTACCAAACACCCACTTCCACTAAGGGATGTTCTCCTTGCAATGCTAAGCGTTGTGGCGTTTGCCATTTTCTTAACCCTGCTACCTCCATTTCCAGTGGTGCTTCCTTTTTTACTTTCAAGATTAACCAGAACCTGACCTGCACTTCTCACAACTTATTTACCTGTTACATTCCAAAGTATGCCAGAAAGAGTACGTTGGAGAGACAGGCAATACCATACGCTCCAGATTCGTCGGACATAAGTTCGACATCCTGAGCAATGCTGACACCCCTGTCTGACAGTCTCATTTATGCCGCATTATAGACATCCAGCTGGTTCGACCACCCTCCAATGGTGGAGACGATGGAGGGAGTCAAATTCATGGCCTGGTGGGCTTTCACTGAAACACAACTTCTGTGAAGTTAAGCAACATCAGGCACGGCTAGTCACTGGATGGGCAACCATCCGTGATTCACGATCTTCACCCCCCCCCCCAGCTGCTGTGACCATCATAGAGCAGTCGTTAATCCAGGTTCACCCAGGGATCCAACTCGTCGGCTTATAGTCATACAGGCCCTGGATGGACGTATTGGATTACCAGTACTAATAAATAAATAAATAAATAAATAAAATCCGTGGTGCAACAGTCGCCACTGATAGTTAAACAATGTTCGTTCAAAAGCGAAGGATTTTTAAAACTTTATTATTTCTGCCCACGGATAATCAGGGTGGAATCGTAAGAAGTCGGTTGTCTCGCCTGAGTCAGTCTGCTGGAAAAAACCAAGCAAGGCGAAGATGGCCGCACTCTTGTTGATCAATGCGACGTAGCATCGGAAGAAAAGTCAATAGATCGGTTGTAAAAAACACGTAAAATTATGGTTGTCAAAAATTTATGATCACTGGCAAAAAGGGAGATAATGGAAACCTATTCACCTTGAAAAAGAACAGTACATGAGAGAACACAAAGTGGGAGGCAGATAAAGGTATACCTGAATCATCGTAGCCAATCTAGCTGCAATAAGATAGTCCTTGACGTCCGGTAAACCTAACCCTCTCCTCTCATACGGAATAAACAGGTATGCCGCACTTAATGGATGACAGCTTTGCACATTAGCTCCCCACACGCAGTTCACCATCGCACTACGTAGTTTCTGAAGATTTGCCTAAAGGTGAATAGGCATTTAGATGTTATTATTGGAAGCACATATGTTTTAATGAACCTCATGTTGACAAACATCGATGTTGGAAAACAGAGGCTTTTACAAGGCGAGAGATGCACTTCTCAATCGCTTGTTGCCAGTGCATGGAGTCCATGGTCAGTTGGAAAGAAAAGACAAATCCTAACACTGTAATTCGGTCGCATCCGTGGGCAGCATTCCTAAAGCAATTAAAATCCTTTGCCTTAAAGCAAACTTCGTTTAACTCTCAATGGCGACTGTTGCATCACGGATTTTACTACCTCCTGCGTCTCCACCAGTGCAGTGGGGTCGAGTCTGCTGGATGGCTATACTGCTGCATAGACGACACTTTCAGCCATACTTTTTATGAGTGCCCGTTCGCGAAGTCGATCTGGGATCGTTTGATGCAGCATTATGGGCTGGAACGTTTTTCATATCAGTCCGTGCACTTAGTCTTAAACGATTTCACTGGCGAGGTATCTAAACTGGGTATCTAAACTGGGTGTAGCTATTAAAATCAGTTTGATCAACAAAGAACTTCGACTGGCCCGTTGGAGTCAACCGCATGGTCATCTTCCATCACTCTCAACCATGTGGAGGAAATTGGCCGCACAACTTCGATTCTTTCTTCTCCTCGAATGGCCACGGCTAGGTTCGTTTATGGTTAAGAAACGATTCTCAACATCTAAGTGTTTATGCGAGGTCATCGGAAGAGACCGAACCTTCCATTTCATTTTTCTGATGGCTTTTGAGGCGTTTCAGAAAGCACGCAACCCAGTATGGGCTGCCAGCCACTTACTGCATGTAGGCCTGGATGCCTAGAATCTGAATTTTAAGACCTCTTGATTAGGCATTCGCTGAAGCAATACTATCAGCTTCAGCGCCAACAGCAGAGGGTCCCGAGACAGTGTAGCTAAATAGTACATTGAATGTTGATAAAGACATTTGGAATTTAAATTTGTGCCACACATCAACCATCCAACAAACGTGTGTGTGAGTGACTTTTGTGTTTTCGAGTGACCTTCCCCCATCGACCCCTGGGGAGGTTTCACCCCCCTCCCATCCAAGCTTTTCTATTCTAACTTCAGCCATGGAGAACCATGGTTGCCAATAAGTTAGTTCTTGATGTCCGGTAACCTAACCCTCTTCTCTCAAACGGAGTGAACAGATACGCTGCACATGATATGGATGACGTCTTTGCGTAGATGTTCCTCACACGCAGTTTACCATCACATTACGTAGTCTCTAAAATTTTATGAACGAGGGCAAGGTGAATAGGCATTTAGATGTTAATACTGGACGTACATGGGTTTTAATGAACCTCACCTTGACAAACATCAATGTTGGAAAACGGAGACTTTTGTCAAGGCGAGAGAAGCACCTCTCAATCATTTCTTGCTAGTGCATGGAGTCCATGGTCGGTTGGAAAGAAAAGACATATCATAACACTGTAATTGGGTCGCACCATGTTATTGGGAATGTTTTGAGATAATTCACAGTCCAGTTCCCAATAGACTTGACGAGGTTGATGGAACTCCCCGTCGAATTACTAAAGCAGTCAAAGGTCTGTTTGTAGATGCTCAAGGAAAAAAAATGAGACGCAAAAAGCATTACGTCATCTTCATAAGCCAAAGTCATGATGTTTATGGATGCAGCTGGCAGATCGTATCCTCGAACATCTTGGTGGCGATTTAAGTGTTGCAATAATGGTTCCAAATAAATGTGTACAGCAGGGGGGGACAGAGGACACACCTGCCTGACACTCTTACACAAATTGAAGGTAGCAGATACGGAACCATTAATCGCCACACATGATTTGGCAGAAACATACAGCGCGGAAGTTATTATGGCAAAAGTCTGAAGACGAAGGTTTCGAAACACTTCAAAGAGAAACGCTTCTCAACATCTAAGAGTTTATGCGAAGTCATCGTATGAGACCAGACCTTCCATTTCACTTTTCCGATGGCCTTTTGATACTTCATCAGTTGTGAACAGGCCTCGTTTTTTGAGGCATTTGAATAAGTCACGCAGCCCTGTATGTCACCAGTCATCTGCAGGGAAGAATCCATATAAACTGAATAGGTGACTTTCTTAATCTGCCCATATTCGGACATGTAGATCTTCGGTATCCTTATTTCATCAGCAGTGAGGTGCCTCCGATGAAGATTGGTTCATCAGCTAACACAGGCGGATGATGGTTTGCCCAACCTTGACAAAATTTGCAAACACAACACGGTCTGCTATATTTAGCTGTCAACAGGGCATCCTCCATTCGTTTGGAGAAAGTCTCTGTACAACAGAAACTGCAGGATTACTGACGGGAGAACGGGCGGGATGCCCGTTTTCTTGTACAATTCTTTCATAAACATGCCTTTGGTCCGTCGGCAACCATCAACACCATGTTTTCCATGACTGAAGTTAGAAAAGTTTGGGGGGTTTAAACCTCCTCTGGGGGTTGCCGGGAAGAGGGTCACTAGAAAACATAAAAGTCACTCACACACGCTTTTGTTGAATGGTTGGGGTGTGGCACAAATTTAAAATTCAAATGTCTTTATCAACATTCGAGACACTATTTAGCTACACTGGGGAGCCTCTTGCTGTTGGAGCTGAAGCAGATGGTATTTGCTCTAGCGAACACCTTTAAATAGATATTATAGCAGGGTGCTCTAGCGCACATGCATAAAGTGTTTATTTTCCATAGGCTTCTACACTTTAATGAACGCGTCAGTTTCGAGGCTCCTTTCTCCACTGGTAGGTTATCAGAAGTCTAATGGGAACATGAAACGGTGCTCATAATTATTGTTATTGTCCCCTCCGATGACCTCAAAAAGGCGTTTAGATGTAGTGTAATGCCTTTTGAAAGCTAAAGGACCTAGCCGATACCATTCTAAGAGGAGGAAGGACCGTAGATGTGATGATCCTTTTTTCCAAGCAGATGATGATGTGGAAATAGTCCCCCTCGCTATTCTATTCTGTCTATTCCAGCCATCCAGAGTTCTTTATTTATAAACATAATAGGTATCACTAGATATGATTTCAATGGATCACTGGTGGAGTCATCCATCAGGAATCGCACAATCGTTGGGAAATCCTACGCAGACTGTAATGATGGCACAGGCGATTCCAGATGGATTGAGCAAACGAGCACTCGAAGAATATATTTTGAATTGTCTCTACAATGCCAAAATGTAGACAATCAGCAGATCTGACCCACCTCTATAGATGAAGATGTTGGACGGAGTAAAATCCGTGATGCATCAATCGCTACTGACAGGAGAACACAGTTCCATCAACGGCGATAGTTTTTATTGCCATTAACGTGGCTGACCACAGATAATGTGGGCAAGACGAAAGATGTTGGTAGTCTCGCCTTGGTCAGATTGCTTGTAGAACCAAGACAGATGCAATTGACCCCAATCTTGGTAGTCAGTTTGGCGTAATACTGGTAAAAATGTCACTAGGTCTCCTTGAAATAGATGGTAAATAATCGGGTGACGCATTAGTAGTTATTTGCAGCAAGGGAGGTAACAGTATCCTATTCTCCTTAAGAAAGACTCGTAGGTACACAAACACAAAGTTCGCCCACACAGGAGGGGGTACACCTTAAGAAAAACACGAATCATTGCAGCAAGCCTTGCTGCAATGAGGGATCGTCTGATCTTGGAGAGACCTAACCCCCCATTTCAAAGGAAGTGAAGAGAAACTCAGCCCGAACAGGATGACACTTAATAGAACTCCCCCACACCCAATTTACAATAGCACTACATACTTTCCGAAAATTTTGGCTGATGATAAGGTGAATAGGCATTTAGCAGTCAACAATGACAGAATACGAGTTTGCACAAACTGCACCTTGATAAGCATTGACGTGGAAAAACAAAAATTCCTGTCAACGCGGGCAATACACTTATCCACAACTTGCTGCCAAAGGATAGAGTCCATGTCCGGTAAAAATGAAAAATATAAAACAAAGCACTGTGATCTGACCACACCATGTTATTGGGAATGACTTGAGTTTGTTGACTGTCCATTTCCCAATTGCAAGTCCCTTAGAATATGAGGTTGATGGTACTCCGTGTCAACGTGCTGAAGAGTTCGAAGGTTTTTTGTAAATGTTCAGGGAGTAAGAGTCTGAATCTAACAACACAATGCCGTCGGCATATGCTAGGATCCTGATATTGATGGACGCAGCTGGTAACTCATATCTCCGAACTTCCGGGTGGTGGTTCAAGAATTGGATAATGGCTCCAAATAGAAGATGTACAGGAGAGATCATAGAGGACATTCCTCCCTGACATCTTTTAAGACTTCATAGGTAGACTAGGTGGAGCCAATAACCTCCACACATAATGTGGCCGATGCATACAGTGCAGAAATAATCACATTAAATGACTGAAGATGAAGCTAGTGAAACACTTGGAATAAAAATTCGTGACTCACCTTGTCAAACGCTTTTTCCTCGTCGAGACTTAACACTGCAAGAGTTTGTTGACGAACTTGCGCCTCTTCCATTACACACTGAATAGTTATAAGATTGTCTGGCAGCCTGTGTGTTGGTATTAAGCAGGATTGACCCAGTTCGAAAAACTCGTTGGCAATGAGCTTAATAGTCCGTAATGAGCAACATAATCGGTCTCCACGAGGCACGAGTTTTGGATCTGGACACTCCCCGCAGTAAAGTCCGGTGTGATGGAAGACGGACCTTGAATAATGAAATTAAAGACTCGTACCAGGAAAGGCCCATGAAGTTTCCATGACGAATTAAAGAAAGAATATGGAATGCTGGACTGATGATGGCCATCTGCCGAAAGAAAGTTTTTGACCTCATCTTCGGTGAAGGGACGCGTTGTAAACGAATCGGTTTCCACAGAAGAAGGTCTTAATGCCTCAATCCACTGCTTCGTGGTATCTGACGGAATGATTGGGTAAAAGGCTATGGTATCTGATGAATAATGAAAACTGAGAGTGAAAGGCTGATAAGATGTCGGCATCAGATTTCACTTCCTCACCTTCCACTATTAAACGTTGACAATGTTTATTATTTGCCCGACGCCTCTCCTCTGCAAATGCTGTCGATGACATGTGCCTGACGTCAGCTGCCCAGGTTAGTTAGGCCCTGAGTGCTGTGCCAGCAGCTTTCCGGATGATTAGAGGGTTTAGTTCAATCTTCACCTGACGAATTTCAGCCTAAAACTCATCCTTAGGGGTGGAACAACGGAGGAGTCGCAATATTTCTTGCAGCATGATGAGATAATGATGACGACGTCTGTCTGCATCCAACCCAATCTTCCGAAAAATTTTTTTGTTTTTTGTTTGTAAGTTCAACCACGATTCAAGCATAGGAGGCAAGTTGTGGAGATGTTTTTCCACAAACTGAACGAACATTCCCCGTTACTCTTCAATGTCGAGCAGAGAAACATTTAAAAACCAGTTCTTATGGTGACAAGAACTGCAGCAATTGCCGGAGAAACAAATGGAAGATCTCAAGACCACAAGATGGCACTATGGTCTGAAAAAGTACAAGGTATAACCTGCATTGTTTCAGCTGCAACAGCCAATGCATTGTTGACCAAAAAAGATCAAGTCGCGATGACAGAGTGGGTCCTCGATGAAATATATACCCACTAAGATCACCACGAAAAATCATAGGCCATAGATCAAATAATGCATTTTGCTGGCACAGGCGATGCACATGTTCAGACAAAACGATGTTGTCGGCATCTAGATGAGTGTTAAAATCACCAGCCGTCACTACAGGAATCGACGAAAGCAAGAAAAAAATCTATGTCGTGACAAAGTCTCGTTTCTCTGCAATCATACACGGAGCATACACGTTAAGCAATCGGAATTGAAAACTAGATGATGTAATGCCAAACGATATTATCCTGTACTCACTGTCACACAAATAATTCGATACTTGAATGGAGGGGTTGAGATGATAGTTGCCACCCCCTGCCCATACGGTGGCAAAGAGTTAATAAAATATTGTCCTCGAGGTAATTGTCTGCGAAGGCTGGGTAGATCATACCATACTTTTTGAAGGATCAAGCTTAACTTCTTGAAGCACAAGTATATCCGGTCTGTACAGGGCAGTAAAAGTTGACAATACCGATTGCTTAAAAGACGAATCCAGGGAACGCACGTTCAGTGAGATGACCTTCATTGTGGAATCACGTTGCTGACTCTTAGCACTTATCCGAAGGAGACTGGAGCTTCATAAATGATGGTGGAGGCTCCCTCGACTTCTGCCTCAGAGATCGAAACGAGGAGGAAGAAATGCTGCGATTATGGCTTATGCAGCTGTCTCGATTGGATGAAGAAGAAGCAGCAATGCCATCCCTTCTGCTGTCGTTTGGCTTTAAGCTTGCGAGGTTTCTTTGCAGTCACAAGCATCTCCCGCTATGATGATGCTGGTGGCTTCAATTTCCCAGCAGATGATGACATTGAAGCTGATGTAGGTGCACAGGTAATTCTTAATGGCTGCAAAGTCGATGTATTCCTTGGTGGAGGACGAGATGGAAAATCGTCCTTTGAAAATACTGACTCAGAGCATCCAGAAACGTCAACATCATCATCTGCAAAGCTCACCTCCTCAACCATCGCGATGTCACTTGATGGCTCGGGAAATGGGGTGCCATCTCGGATCTTTCCTCCCTAGGTTCCAAAGATAGTGGCGCTGGAAGCTGTAGCATCTCCTTTCTTGATTCCAAAAGCAGCAGAGATGGCATCATATGCTGCCTTCAAGGTGGACGAGTAGGCGTCATAGCTCTGTGCGGCTTTGGTGACCTAGCCAGCAATGTCATCTTTGATGGTATCTGGGGAGACATTCCTTTAGGCAGTGATGAAGGAACTGCTGGTGATGCAAATGCCCTCTCTGGGCACTGATGGAATTTGTTAACAACTTTGTTGCAATAGTCGTATTTTTTAAGGAGACGACAGTCTTTCCTGACGTGTGATGTCTTTTTGCAGTACCAGCAGCACTGCCTTTGTCCATTGTAAAACAGGGAGGCGCGATCTCCACGCATTATAACGTACTCTGGAATGTCTCTGTGCAAGTCCATGTAGTTCTACGATGTCACCTGTCTTCTGAAAATGAGAATCTAGGTGTTGAGGGTATGAAATTCTTCGTGCTACCCCGTAGTCTGACACGTAATCTTTAAGATATTTTTCAGCCATCAGCGCCGATACACCCCGGACGAAAACTGGTAGATATCTGGGTTCAGCATAACTCAGGTGGAAGGTGGTTTGCCCAACCTTAATGGAATCAGCAGCCAGTATGCGGTCTGCACATTTCGCTGCTGGCAGAGCATCCTCAACTCAGTCGGTGAAAACCTCTGCAGGACAGAAACAGCGGGGTTGCCAGACGGCTATACAGGAGGTATACACAAAGGCCCATCAGCAATCATGTTCACCATGTTTTCCATGGTGATGGAATAAAGTCACAAATAGTTTGCGGGGTGAAACCTCCCCCAGGTGTCACCAGGGGGGAGGGTCACTCTCCAACAAATGTCACTCACACAAGCAGTGGATGATTGCTGCGTGGAAAAGTTCAATAGTCACACACGAATCGAGAGCACTAGTCGTTTGTTTTCAGCTGCCTATCAGCTCATCAGGTCGGTCTCGGCGCTCTCTCTCCCTGACGCTGTTCGTCTGCCCTTTTTATTCGCCCTGTTAATGAGCTCATTGGTATTCGATTATGCAGGGCGAATGGGAGATGTACAACTTGCTTCTCGAACCCTTGGCCCGATCTAAATAGCTGCTTAGGAGGAGGGTAGGTATTAAGCGATTTTTCCGCCCATCTTTTTCTTGGCTTTGCTCACCGTGCCTTAACTTTTGAAGCCGTTGTCATCTGATCATTTTATGTTCGTTCAGGTTCATTGCTCGTAGTCTAAACCATTCAATTAATTTCTTGATAAGAGCAGAAAGCAAGCACCTTATCTACTGTGGATAATTATTTAGAGTACTTACAAGAGATAGATAAACTATCACTTTCCACATTTGATTTTTTATTAATCATGAATGCGAATTTCAATCGCCATGCAATTTTCTTCAGCATGCGTGTATAGAAATGTAACGGAGTTCTCACTACATTGCAGTTGTAAACTCGGGGGAAGGAGATGGAGGGGGTTTTAAAGCAAGGGGACTAGTAATAGTTTAAAATAACATTACGTCAGCTAATCAGAATTTACACTCAAATCATTTTCTATACAAAGATTCAAGACTTTGTGACGTTCAGGTTAAGAAGAAGTCACGTTTGTTCGTTTAAGTGGGAGTGGGTGCGTTCATAATTAGGTTATTTGTCGTTTTATTTTATTTACTGTTGTTTTATTAAGTCTGTGTCGTTGTATGAGTGTGATTGTTTAGCGTTTAATTAAGTTATCTTTATTGTTGGTTGAGGGGTTAAGGCCGTGAGCGATCGACAATGGTCTTCTGTTGGGACTGGGAATTGTTGGGATGCTTTCCCGGAATATAGCTCAGCTTCCAACGGGGGATTGTTGAGATCGTTTTCGAAGAAAACGATGAGCGTGTCAACGCTTTTGTTAACAAAAAAAAATGTTTATGATTAGGTATTTTGATTTTTTGGTGTTCCTCTCGATGTACTGGTTGATCAAGGAAGCTTTGGAAATATATGTGATAAAGAATAGTCCAGAGCATAACGACTCGTAATGGAACCATTCTATGTTCTGAAAACGGAACGTTCACATAAGCCGCCTCAAGAAGCCACCCCGATATTGTGAAGAAATTTAATGAGCGTTCGGAAAGAAGAATATACGACGGCATTTTCGTAGCAGCTGGACGACATTGCATAAGTATTTCCTTTCAAATGCTCTAATTGACATTATTTTCTTTCACATAGTTAATCATTGTTCAATGTGCCTTTTCATTTTGATTCACGACGTATGGCTATATCGGAGTGAAATGAACTGAGGAACGAGAACGCCCGTGGAACCTCGAATGATGAGCCGTGCGAACCAGCCAAGGACAGTTGGTCACGCCGAACGGAGTAGTATCCATGGAGCAGATTATTTGGGGGAATAACTAGTGTGGCTACATGCGAAGATTTGGTGAGTTCGTCCCAATTTAGTTGCTAAACTTTAGTGTTCAATTTAAACTGAATTATGAGGAGCGTAACGTATATACCAATGCAGCAGGAGCCCCGACTTCGAGATGAGGATTAACAGATGTCACACCTGTACAGAACTTTAATCAGACTGAACTGAATGTGTTCGCGATAATAGATCTCCGAGTGCACGGCAAGCCGATAAAAGACTATTCGCCAAAAATAATAGAATTTTTTAAGCACTTTGTACTAGTTATTGATAAACTTATGGTTGGGGAAAAGCAGGATATATTTAGTTTTAAGCTGACTAGCGAACCTGGCACATGCGCTCACGATGCTAAATATGGATAGCCGAATGATCGATACTGCCAGTGGGTAACCATCTCCCATTCATGATTGCCCAAGAGGGGTCACTGTCTCTCCCCCCTTTAGTTGCAATAATAAAGGAGTGACGTTGCGCTATCGAGTGCTAATTTTTCGGAATATTTGTTTCGGGTCATGAATGGGCAGAGCAATCCCAAATCGCTAGCAGTATAAATATCGTTACACCCAAACCTACAGTGGTCAATTGTCACTAAATCTAGTGAGCCAAGGTGCCGGCTTTGCTGGGTTAAGTCGCTGGGGGTTGATTAAGAATATATTAACTTATTTTAATTAGCAGCATGCAAATTTCATGGGCCCATTAGTCATAGCGAATTTTAGTATTTATAAGAGTAATGTGGGATGTGGTTGATGTAAGATTAGTAAACTAAATAAATTATAGGTACCTAATCACAGTGGTAGTAGGTTTTATTTCCAATTATCGGTCCCGAACCCTTAGCGCTCACCCACTTCGAACGTAGGACAATAAGTCTGACGACTATATGATATACATAGTGGGGGTGGGGACGCTACAACTTCAACAGGTTGGACAAAAGCAATAAATAAAAGATAATAAATTAAAAATATTAATTTGATTTGTTAAAAGAATAGTTTTAGAGTAATACAATAATTTTAAATGAGTCACGATCATGTGCAACAGAATCTAATGTTTAGAAAGAAAGGGATGGGGGAAGGGGTATGGATAGATGTGGCAAACAGAAGGGTAGGGAAGGGGGGTTGTAAAGAGAGCGAGGTAGCAGGCGAGCGTCAGAGGGTCTAGGATTCCTGAAGAAAGGTGGAGGGGGGGAAAGAAGGCCTGAGTAAAACAAAATATTACAATGATAAGATTCTAAAATCAAAAGAAAATGAATACATAAAACCGAGAGAAAAATATAAATAAATAAATAAATAAATAAATAAATAAATAAATAAATAAACGTATATAACATGTTACATAAAAGAAATAAAAGCCTAAAAGCTATAACTAATTTGAAGAAAAGAAAGTATTAACCAATCCAGGTAATCAAGTGATGTTATGGAAGAAACAATTAAAAGTCAATATATAATGCAAATATAATCAAAATTGATCAGAAGAATTGGGGTTAAATCTAGACTATTCTATACTTTTATATACGTGTAAGTAGATAACTTAAAGGAGATGATGTAATTTATAATAAACAAGCTGTTTCTTATATAAAGGAGGCTAGGATGCCAAGACTTTGTCTGATGAAAGTACAAAGTTTTTGCCAATTGGTTTACATTTCCCCTTCACTCGAATTCACAACTGCAATGTAGTGCAAGGAGATCGATGTATGCTCTTATACTTAAGTCTAATGGTATATTTAACATAGGATCTATGAGGGCTGCAAACAGTGAATGCTCATGGAGCCTTGGTAAATGCATATGCTCGTTGGGCAAACTTGGTACTTGTCTTATTCCCATGTATATATTTAAATCTATTCGTAAACAGGTCAGTAAATACTAATGTAATTTTCTTTTGTGTCTCAATAGCTTTGATTTTTTCAATGATTTGGTTTCGTGGGGCAATGTTGAAGGGTTTTGAAGCATCAATACTAGCAGATACATACGGGATATATCGAGAATAGAACGTGGAGGGGTGTCTTTTTTTAACAACTTCTTCACCTAATTTGTGACATTCCATGTTAGTTGGATCCATTACGACCGGCAGGGGGCATCGTATATGTGAGTGGTGTTATTGTGTGTTGTAGGTGTTTATTGTTTGTTTCCGTAGGGAGTGTGGAGTGGTTGGTTGTTTCGTTTTGTTTTAGTGGTATATGGCGCGGTTGATGAGTGGATGTCGTTTTCTGGCTATTTTAGGTAGGTGCGCTTTTGTGCGTGCTGTAACGGAAAAAAACCTTAAGCGTAAAAAACCTACTCCGGGGTCAAAAAATAAAAGCATACAATTTGTAACGTCCCACCTACTTAACCCAGGAATTAAGGAGAAATAACTAGTCGTTATAAGCTACTATTTACCCAAAGCCTAGCACACAAAGACAATAAAAATAGACAGTTCAAAACCAATCCCAACAAAGTTAACTTTAATTTATCGTTTCAAGCATTAACTTTAAATAAATTGTTAAAGTCCCACAGATAATAATACTTAAGCAACACCAAAATTACAAGCCCGGAATACCCTTTAGCCCAATGGTCGGATCCATTTTTTATTGATTTTTTAGACTTCAATAAAACAATATTTTACAAAACAGAATTTCAAAAAAAAATTACAATACATGAGTTTTCTGCAAGAAACAATCGTTTATATATCAAACCGCAAGCTAATAATCACAGGTAAAATCGTTAAAACAAAAAGGTAAGCAACGGCGCTTTCTGAATTGCGTGTTTCTCCTCAGAAAAGAATCCACAAAGTCTGCGTGAAAAATAAAACAATGCGTTGGTCCTCGCATTCTCGAAATTCCGTTAATTAGTTTCTTTCTTCAGAGAACTCGCTTACGAAACGAGGGTAAGGTAAAAAAAAAATTAGCATAAATAAATTCAAAAAAGACATTTCTAAGAAAGAAAAACGTGGAGCAGAGCTCATCAGCTATATGGCACATAATCTAATGAGAAAACACGCTTAAAAAATTATGTCAAACTTTGAGAGCCAGTCAGTACACCTCTTTTTAGAAAATAAATGCTAAGGTTCCATATCTTCTTTCAAAATACTCTTTTGTACTTTCGGTCTTGGGACCAGATCCTTTGCTTTACCTGTTGAATAAATTTCGGGTGCAAGCTGCAAAGACAGAAAACTTGAAAGGAGAAAACAACATGAAACAAAAGATAAATAGCGCTTAATCCAAAAATATGCACTACAATTCATTTCATTCAGATATCGAAATCTAAAATGTCACTTAAAATTATTGATAAAAAAATACTTAAATGCTCGAGACCTATGTTAGTTCTCGTAAGGCCTTATGGTACAGGTTATGGAGATCGTTCCGATGCCCGAGGCGTTATCCTCTCCAGTATCCTCTTCAACCGGTACTTTTTTTACTAAATTCGGAATACCTTTTCGGCTTCACCATTGTTTTTACTATGCTGATCCTGTTTCGTTCTAGAGGGGTCTTAGTGTTCAGAAGCCATCGTTTTACGTTCGAGGAACAAGATTCTCAGTGTGTGGTTTTCCTTCTTTGTGCTGAAACCAAAACTGAAAGTGTCGTGTAGGCTGGACGGTACCATGTATCAGGCTACGAGCAAAGTCCTTCTGCTGCCAGATCGATGATCAAATTGCCTCGTGGTTCTGTGTCGGATAGGGACAATCCAAGTCCATACTCTGGGGCTGGAGGGACTGTCTTATCGCTGCGGGATCAACGACCAAACTGCCCATGTCATTTCATTTAAACTTGCCTCCAAACCTTCGTTTTATTGTTATCGGACAGCATCGTCCGTGCAACGTGCTCCGCGCTCCAAAAAACACGCACGTACCAATATAACTTGGCAAATGATTAGCTATTGTTGGGTAACACGCAGTTATTGACGACAATGAATAGCTTGCAGCTCGAGGAAAATTACGCTTAAAAACACATGGAATAAAAAAAAAAAGCCTAATAATAATAACTTTAAATATAACAGTTTTTCTTAATAAACAAATAAAAAAAACTTTACAATTGAAATATGAGTTAATTCCCAAAAATCATAAATCTATATTTACCAAACTAACATTTACCATTTCTTAATCTCTCAATCTTCAGAAAAACTATTCCCAGGCCTAAAATTAAAATTAACTCTACAATAACTTCCATAAGAAAAGTATTATTTTTCCATCGGCATAAAACGATCTCTAAAAATGAATAGATGAACTCTTCAGCAAGAAACAAAACTGAGTAAAAAAATTTTTTTTCCTGAATAAAAATACGGTACGTTACAGTACCCCCTGTCCTTACAAAAAAAAATTTTTTGACTAAAAAAAATTTCCTCTCTAAAAAATTAATTCCATCACTTAAATTTCGGTAACTCCTACCAACCCCTGTTAATAATATAGAAAAATAATCTATTACGGTACTAAAAATGAAACCGTGCATAACTGTGGTTTCTCGCTATTCATTGCCTCGCTCCCCAACCGGCTTTTCTCTAAACCTTATCATGGGCTGGTTAAGAGACAAGAAAGGGCCATCCCTACGCTTGCAAAATCGCAAATACCATGTTGTCTAACGGATATACACTTAAAAGAAAACGAAATAATTCTAAAACAAAACAATTCCGCTGGTAATGAAAATACAGTACACCAAATATCCCTTACCCAAGAATTGAAATTAACCAAAAATCAAAGTTAGGAAAGAGGCAAAAAGATCCCCTTAAATATTACCTTTACTAAAGCCAAACAAAATAAGGTACCAACCGAAACCGTGCAACGTCGTGGTTTCTCCCAATTCGTAGCCTCGCCCCCCAACAGGCTTTTCTCTAAACCTTATCATGGGCTTGTCAAGAGACACGAAAGGGCCGTCCCCACGCTTATGAAGTCTCTTGTACACTGATGGTCCAAACAGACAATAACCAAAAATTACCCAAAAGAAAAAAATATTTAAAATCACAAAATCCAATAACCAAGGAGGGACTGTCAATTAAACCGCAGCAACCGCGTACCTATAACTCTCGTAACTGTTGCATACACAATTACGAAAAAGAGTGTTAGGCCTCTGACATCGGAAAAGCACTTCACCTTCCGTTGCGTCTTTCTTCTCGGGATTCTTACTCGAATTCTTATCTCCAGAAGAATCTCATTTTAATTGATTCTCTAAAGACACAAGCTTTTCCCATTCAGAGCAAAAACTCAATAATTGTTGTTCAGTCGTAACGACCGAGGATGAGATATGTCTCTTCAGGTAAGTATATTTTCCCAAGCGAGTTCAGTGAGATCGTTGTCCTGCAAAGGAACATTAAACAAACGATTTAATTCTTTTAGATCAGTATAAAATTTGAGGAATGACTCACTTTTTCCCTGAGTTCTTCCATATAATAGTTTTCTGTGAACAAGATCTGTTTTTCTTTTCCGAATTTTCGAACTAACAAAGCTCGGGCAGCATCCCAATCTTTAGCTGTTGCAAGAAATTCCCATACCCATTTTGCTAAATGGTTTTCCACTAAATATGGGAAAAACATGTTTAACCCTCCAGTACTAACATGCAGTCTCAGGAACCGACCCATAGAATTTTCGGCGCTACAGCGCAAACGCGTGTTAATAAATAGTTGATTTCTTGTGTACCATCACTTTTCAGATAGTCCTATGATATATGCTTAAGCACACTTTTTTATGTAAACGCGCTAGTGAAATATTCGTATCTTCGGTCCTGTGGACCGGTGTTAGTAATGGCGTAATTATTTCAAAAAGATATTTTTATTTTTTTATTTATTTAATTTTTTAATTTGATTAAAAAATAATTCAGAAAAAAGAACACACACAGAAAAGATACAGAAAATTTATTTTCTTAGAAAATATAAAGTCAATAGGTGAAGTTCTTCTAATGAATATAAGAAATCCTGATATTGTGCCTATCATTATTTTCATTATTAAATTCTGTCGAAATCAATAAATTTGTGTTGTATTTTTTTTTAATTTTTGTAAAAGATAGTTTCTTGATATTTATAGTCTTGAAAATTCTTATAATTATTTATTTTTTTGTTAATTTTTAATTTGTTTTATCATAATACGCTATAGTTATTTATAAACAATGTGACTTTTGAAACAAAGTGATTTTATATGGTCTGTTGCTACAAATTACGCTTATAAACTGAAATAACCAGTTTTTTATTTTATTTTATTACCTAACTACTTATATTTAACAAAGTTGTAAAGTAGTTTCAATATTTGTATATAATTAAAATTTTCTAAATATTCTATTTTGATTCATTTTTTTAATGTTTCATAGCCAGTTGTGCAAAACAACATATATAATTTTTCAATTGATATTAATATGAGCAAAAATATAAATAAATGTAACAATATATACTAATGTAAATATATTGGTCTGAGAGACCAATGTTAGTAATGTTTGTAAAATTCGTGTTAGAACCGGAGGGTTAAGTAATCCCGTAGGGACCTCACGTACGTGTGCTTGATTTTCTTAATCATTCAAAATCTCCTCAATATCCATATATACGTCAAATTTAGGTAGGGTAAAACGTCTTACGAACATCTCAATATCATGTAGTTTCTCCCTCAAGAGTTCCTGTGCAATATCATGTTGCACGATTAAATTCTGGTTAACATTTTCCCAGAGCAATTGGCCCGAAGACAACGTGAATCGACCAGGACTTGTTAGACAAAATTCGTCTACGTTTGTATTCCTCCACAGGATCAAATCGGGAGTAGGCTCTACTTCCGGGATTTCTCGCAAATATGTTTCAATAGCTCAGGGTAACGTCAACACCGTGGGCACTGCCAGAAGACCAATCCTGGTTTTTATCTCATTCAGTACTCGCTTCTCTAAGTTAGCTGGACATCTGCGCTAGAACAAAACCGCCACCAACATGTTTAACTCGTTATGGTCCATGGTGTACTATCTGAAAATAGAGAACAAGAACGAGAGAGAGAGAGAGAGAGAGAGAAACTAACTTACGACTAAACACCATAACATGAATTAATGAAGTCGGAAACACACAAGGGCATAGATAAGCCAGAATCTCACAAAGCATAAAAAAAACTTTGTAACAGAAAAAAACCGTAGACGTAAAAAAACTTTGCCCAGGGTCAAAAAATAAAACCGTACAATTTTTAACGTCCCAACTACTTACCCCAAGAGGTAAGCAAAATTAATTAGTCGTTTAAAGATTACTATTTACCCAAAGCCTCCTACACAAAGACAATAAAAATAGACGAATCAAAACCAATCCCAAAAAAAGTTAGCTTTAATTTATCGTTTCAAGCATTAACTTTAAATAAATTTTTAAAGTCCCACAGAGAATAATACTTAAGCAACACCAAAATTACAAGCCCAGAATACGCATTAGCCCAACGGCCGGATCCATTTTTTTATTGATTTTTCAGACTGCAATAAAACAATATTTTACAAAACAGAATTTCAAAAAAAAAATGACAATACATGAGTTTTCTGCAGGAAACAATTCATTATATATCAAACCGCAAACTGACAATTAGAGGAAAAATCTTTAAAACAAAAAGGTAAGCAGTGGCGCTGCCGGAATTGCGTGTTTCTCCTCAGAAAAAATCCACAAGGTCCACGGGAAAAATTAAACATTGCGTCGGTCCTCGCTTTCTCGAAATTCCGTTAATCAGTTTCTTTCTTCAGAGTACTCCGCTTCCGAGCCGAGGGTAAGGTGAAATAATAAGCATAAATAAATTCAGAAAAGACATTTCTAAAAAAGAAAAACATAATCTGATGAGAAAACACACTTACAAAAATTATGTCAGTCACTTTGAGAGTCAGTCACTACACCTCTTGTTAGAAAATAAATGCTAAGGTTCCATATCTTCATTTAAAATACTCTCTTGTGCTTTCGGTCTTGCGACCAGATCCATTGCTTCACCTGTTGAATAAATCTCGGGTGCAAGCTGTAAAGGTAGAAATCTCGAAAGAAAAAAACAACATGAAAGAAAAGATAAATAGTACTTAATCCAAAAATATGCACTACATTCATTCATTCAGACATCAAAATCTAAAATGTCACTTAAAATTATTTAACAAAGATAAAACAGTACTTAAATGCTCCAGACTTATGGTAATTCTCGTAAGGCCTTACGGTACAGTTTATGGAGATCGTTCCAATGCCCGAGGCGTTTTCCTCTCCAGACCTGCATAAATTCAACCGATACTTTTTTTTACGAAATGCGTAATACCTTTTCGGCTTCAACATTGTTTTTATTACGCTGATGCTACTTAGTGCTAGAGGGGTCTTAGTGTTCAGAAGCCATCATTTTATGTTCGAAGAACAAGCATCTCAGTGCGTGGTTTTCTTTCTTTGTGCTGAAGCCAAAACTGAAAACGTCGTGTAGGCCTTTTCTAAAAGGGAGGCCTACTGTAACCCTGACGGTCTTCAGTGTTCTATATCTTAGTAGTCGTGAACGCTGGAGGGTACCATGGATCAGGCTACGAGCAAAGTCATTCTGCTGCCGGGTCAAAAATCAAGCGGCCTCGTGGTTCTGTGGTGGATAGGGTTCCATTGGCTGGGATATTCCAAGTCCATACTCTGGGGACTGCCAAACAGAGAGGTCTTATCGCTGCGGGATCGACGACCAAACTGCCCATGTCATTTCATTTCAACTTGCCTCCAAACCTTCCTATTATTGTTATCGGACAGCATCGTCCATGCAACGTTCTCTACGCTCCAAAAAACATCCACATACCAATATACCTTGGCAAATGATTAGCTATTGTTGGGTAACACGCATTTATTAACGACAATGCAATAGCTTGCAGCTCGAGGAAAATTACGCTTAAAAGCACATAGAAATACAAAAAGGCTTAAGGAATAAAAAAAAATAAATAAACTTTAAATATAACAGTTTTTCTTAATAAACATATAAAAAAATCTTTACAATTGAAATACGAGTTAATTCCCAAAAGTCATAAATCTATAATTAACGAACTAACATTTAGCATTTCTCAAACTCTCTATCTTCCGAAAAACTATTCCCAGGCCTAAAATTTAAATTAACCCTACAATAACTTCCGTGCGAAAAGTATTATTTTTCCATCGACATAAAACGATCTCTAAAAATGAATAGATGAATTCTTGAGCAAGAATCTAAATTGAGTAAAAAATAAATTTTCCTGACCAAAAAAACGGTACGTTACAGTGCGTGCATTGGGGACTGTAATTGTTATGATTGTTTGGTTGTTGTTTATAAACATTTGTAGCGGTGGCGTTTTCATTTCGGCTGTCTTTCTCGAGTCTTGGTTAAGTGTGGGAGTGGTTTTTGTTTTTTTGTCTGGGAACGGTTTGTTAAGTGGTCTAAAAATGAGAGAAGGAAGTGTGTAAGTGCATGCGTTCGTGGGGGTGTGCGTTCGTTTGCTGCCGTTTAGTTCTGTGTTATTGTCGGGCTTATTTTACTTGGGTGGGAGTAAATCTGGTGCAGTGTGCTGGGTTGTTAGTATTTTTTTGTTATAAGCTTATTATTGTCGTTATCAGGAAGTTTTTGTTTAGTTTTATTGTGTGGCCATTGTCTCTCTTTATGTGGGGCTGTTAATGTTTTCTCGGAGATTTCCCGAGAAGATAATGACAGCCTCCTTAGTCATTGTTTATGACCAAGAAGAAATTTTACTTGGTTTTTAGTGTTGATGTTTTCTTTTGTGGCAAAATACTTTGAGAGAGGGAAGACGTGCCGCCTTGGCAATGATGTTTGAAAGGCCGGCGGCCTTAATAGTTCAATGACTGTCGCCGTTGCGACTGTTCATTTGTTTTGAATATGCTGTTCTGGCATAGTTTCCAGTTTAATTTTTAACGATTATGAAGAGATGTTTAACTGCTGTTAAGCGTTTGTCTGTTTTAAGGAATGATATGACAGTCTGACAAAATTTCTGGCGTCTGTCGGTGAAGCGTCTATTGTGAGTCTTTGGCCCCACCCTTAAGGTAATGTGTCGAGCAGAGAAGCCACCGTCCAGAGCAATATAGATGACTGCAAAAGGGTGAGTGGTTTGTTTTTCGTAATTCTCTGTGAGGGAGAGGACCCCATATTCTGATGCTTTATGCCATCTGACAGTCCGTCAGTGATAGCCCCTGCCGAAACTGTTTCGAACTGTAGCGCTGCTTTGGTACCCATGTGCCGGGGCAGAAGTGAATGTGCTTAAAACTTCCTGTGACTCCGTGAGCAATCTATTTTCTTTTAATGCTGAATTGTGGAAAAATTGTGTTTCTCTGCCCTAGGATTAGTTATAGTATCAAGAGATGCTCTCAACGAGCAAAAGTTTTTACTGGTGAGTAAGGTGCCATAAATTAAAGGGGAGGTAGAGCGCCGAAGGCAGTCGTTTTGTGCATCGGTGGAGGAAGGTGCCTTCCCTGTCGTTAGTACTAGGTGGAGCCAGGAGGCCGCGTCTAGGACTCGCCTCACATGGTGCCTGGCCACCGAAATTTCTGTGAGGCTAATTCAAATGGATCACCCACCGTTTGTGTGCGTGCTGAACTAGTAGGAGTATTTTGTAGTCCAGGACCCGTGAGGGTGAATCAGCCGTGGTCCACGCACCTTACCTCTCAAAGCAACGCACGCACAGGAAAAGACCGAGTCCCGTTCATCGGCGTGGTCCTGAAACCACCCTTTTACGGTACAGCACCCATTTGTCCGGCTCTAGAGGTTTTAGTTCTGGCCGGGTCTATTGTGTCGCATATATATTTTTATTATTATACTTGAGGGGCCCCTCCAGTCTTAAATTAGTATTTCATCTTTTAAAGAATTCTTCTTGTTTTGATTTATGTGAGTGCCTGCACCAGATGTAAATAATATTGTAGTGTTGATTTTGAGAATTAATTAAATGAGAGGTATTTTTTTAAGTAATATGTCTGTTTTTTCGTTTTGAAAGCCAATGTTTGTTCCCTTGAGACGATGCCCAAACCCCTGATGGACCTCGACCCGAGGGTTCCTTAAGAACCGTTCTAACATCTTGTGTCACAGGAGGAGGGGGTTTGTCACAATTAATGTCAAATTAAAGATTTACCTACCCGATTCACGTTGTACCCAATTTAAGGAGCATAGTAGTAATGAAAGTAAAAGTAATTTCAATTGAATAATGGAACTCTTAACAAAAACACAAAATATAAAATGTTACATTATGTTGTAGGAATGATCCAGTACGAAATCTATATATATAAAGAAGGATGTTTGTGGGTCTGTGGGTCTGTCTGTGGGTGGGTCTGTACGTTTTTTATACAAATCTACAGTTTTATTCCGATCTTGATGAGATTTCGCATACATGACCTTCAAAGCATGAGGAAGGTCACTGTCTACTTCAGATTTCGAAAAAATAATAATTATTGATAAAAAATCGATATTCATGGTTATAGCAGGGCATATTAATGAGAAATATCGCATGACCAACAATGCAAGATAAAGTTTTTGCAACAATGGTATCAACACGCAATTCACCAATAACAATGAGCTCAAAATGATGATGCAATGATAAAGCAGTCCTTTCCAAGAATTATAACAATGCAATATGGATAAGTTTCAATTTGTAACAATGCATAGAATTCCTGTTATTCAGGTTTTTCTTAGAAAAGAGAGTTCTTAGTACTTAACAATTTCTTGAAAATCTTTAAAAATGATCAGTAGCTGGAGATAATGAAGAGTTAGCAGACTATTGAGAAAGAGTGGAA
>JAHWFO010065267.1:125425-169013 GCA_023313115.1 Rhysida immarginata
TTTTCTTAGAAAAGAGAGTTCTTAGTACTTAACAATTTCTTGAAAATCTTTAAAAATGATCAGTAAATGGAGATAATAGAGAGTTAGCAGACTATTGAGAAAGAGTGGAAAAACGACAGAGGAAGCACTCCTTTAGCTCCGTGATGTCCATCCTTGGAGAGTTCCAGCCATTGTGAGCCTTTAAAAAGATTTTTTTCGAATTTTCATTAAGAATTTTTACTGTATTAATTCTAAGCATTTTCATGTGTTTATTTTTAAGATATTGCAAAGTTTAATTTAATTTTTTGGGATTGTTCTGTTTACATCCAAGTGTATTTATCCCGGGCAACGCCGGGTACCTTTGCTAGTCTTCTATATATATAAAGAAGGATGATTGTGGGTGGGTGGGTCTGTACGTTTTTTATACAAATCTACAGTTTTATTCCGATCTTGATGAAATTTTGCATACTTGACCTTCAAAGCATGAGGAAGGTCACTGTCTACCTCAGATTTCGGAAAAATAATAATTATCGATAAGAAATGGATATTCATGGTTATGGCAGGGCATATTTAATGAGAAATATCTCATGACCAACAATGCAAGGTAAAGTTTATGCAACAATAGGTACCAACAATGGTATAAACACGCAATGCAAAACACTCTGCACGGATCAACAATATATATCTCATGACCAACAATGCAAGGAAATGTTTGTCTAACAATAGATATCAACAATGGTATCAACGCGCAGTTCACCCATAACAATAAGCACAAAATGATGATGCAATGATAAAGCAATCCTTTCCAAGAATTATAACAATGAACATAAAATGATGATGCAATATGGATAAGTTTCAATTTGTAACAATGCATAGAATTTCTGTTATTCAGGCTTTTCTTAGAAAAGAGAGTTCTTAGTACTTAACAATTTCTTGAAAATCTTTAAAAATGATCAGTAACTGGAGATAATGGATAGATAGACTATTGAGAAAGAGTGGAAAGACGACAGAGGAAGCACTCCTTTAGTTCCGTGCTGTATTGAGCAAATGGGAAGCAAGTAAATAGGAGAATCAGCGACCGCTAGACTACACAAAGTGATGAAAGGCCAAGTTTTGCTTCAAGACATCGAGAGAAGAGTAAAATTGCAACAACATCGAGTGTACATCTGAAGTAAGATTACCTGAGTAAGAAATTATTGGAGAGTTCCATCCTTTAAAATTTTTTTTTCGAATTTAAATTTAGAATTTTTACTGTATTAATTCTAAGCATTTTCATGTGTTTATTTTTAAGATATTGCAAAATTTAATTTAATTTTTTGAGATTGTTCTGTTTACCTACAAAGGTAATTATCCCTGGCAACTCCGGGTACCTTTGCTAGTATCAAATAATGTAGAAATCTATCGGACCAGGTAACATTTTCAAAAATATAGCTGTTTTCATGCATAGACCTGCAAGACGACTAAATGAAGTGAAATTTAAAATTTTTAGTGCACTTACTATTGAAACTGAGTATAGTTTATTTTGATATAAACAGATAAAGAATAGTTACTGCCATTAACAAAGGGCAAAAATAAAAGTAAAAGAGCTAACCTTTAACAGACGATCGCTACCACGACATAGCGGCATAAAAATTACCACAAACTGCTCCTTGCTAGGCAACTGGTCGCCAGCAAGCCAACGCAGCCAAGCATCAATATTTCCAAACAACAATCAACGCTTTAAGTAGCCATTGTCCATAGCTTTCAAGGGGAAATATTCCCAATTTCAACAATGTTAAATATATAAAAGTAATACATTAATCAAATTCCGTGAATAATTAACTATTAATTAAAATTAAGATTTATTTCCATTGAAACGTATAATCAAATAAACATTAAATTGTATTTATATTTTCTTTCCTGTTTTCATCAATAATTTGAACATCTGAGGTATGGCGTGCAGTAAAAATTCCTCAAAAAACATCTATTTTATTTTATAAAATTGTAGCTGTTTTATTTAGAGAGTCATAATAGAAGGTCATGACATCTCACACACCACAGCACAAAGCTGTGACACGTCGTTAAATTCCGGCCCCATGGATTTCTCTCGGAGAAGGAATCCATCTTAAGTCCCAGACGACACAGCTCAGTCACTGGACGACGACGATACATGTGAAATATTCGATATGAAATCTCTCGTGGAGGCCTCAACCACTCGAACTTGAATGACATCTACTGGGAATATAGCAGTGATATCTACTCTAGTCCACAAGTTTCGTAGCTTCTGGTCATCTACGATGATAACTAAATCCCCGACTATGATGATATTGTCACTCTGGTGACACTTTTTTCGACGAATCAGTTTAGGTAGAAACTCCTTGTTCTATCGTTCCCAGAAACGATTTGCCAATGCTCACGCAATCTTCCATTGTTTCCTGGAGAATTCATCGCTCTAGTCCAAGATTATAGGAATGCTTGGAGCTTGGTCAAACCTACCCCGCAAGAAGTGATTCGGAGTCAAGCTCTATGGATCATCTGGATCTGTGGATATATACGTCTAGGGACGAGAGTTCAAAATGTTTTCAATGGGTTTCAGAGAAGTGAGCAATGTTTGATCACCTGGATACCTCTCTTGTAGCATATGGCGAAGTGATTTTCTAGCTGATGGCACGAGCCTTTCCCAGCTTCCTCCCATGCGAGGTGCCGCTGGAGGGATGAAGTTCCAGTTAACACCTGGAAACTTCTTACTAGAGTCAACCTTGAAAAAGTCTATAGTCCTGAGGACTTCTTTAAGCTTCTTGGCTGCTCCGACGAAATTGGTGCCATTAGCAGAATATATATGCTGTGGTCTTCTTCGGCAGTCGACAAAACTTGAGAAAACCATCATGAAATCATCAGTGCTCAGTCCGTATGCGACGTCAAGATGAACTGCTCTAGTGACCATGCACGTAAACAACTCCCCAGCGTCTTTCACGATGTCTTCCAATGATGACTTCCATTGGTCCAAAATAGTCGACCCCACTGAATGTAATTGAATTGAAGATTGTCCAGCTACTAGGCGATAATGGGGTAGTAATCCCATCTCAGAAATTATAGGCTATATCTTGTCAAGCCAAGAAACTCTGCAGCAGAAAAAAACCACTGCGTCCATTGATGATCCAAAATCGCTGCCATAGATTATTTAAAACAGTCTCTTGAACTTGATGAATACACTTTTCATACTCATGCTGAATGAGTAGCATTGTAAAGTGATGTTCTGGAGGAAGTATAATGGGTCGCTTCTGAACAGAAGAAACCTGTGCATTCTTAGTTTTCATGATATTTAGGATATTCAGGATATTATATGCAGGATATCTTCGTCATCCAGAATTGGGAACAAATGCCATAATCTAATCTACCTAATTTTTTACATCTCCTGCCTGCAGCATTTTTCTCGCATTGGCAAACGTTTTTGCTTGAACACGCCTAATAAGCATCTTTCCCCCCCTTTTTCAGGCGTAAAGTCGTTACTTGGAATTTGGAAAGAGTCTACAACTGTTCCTAGATCTCCACCATCTAAATATAGCCACTACAGCTCCTGCTGCTCGAACCAATTGATGGAGTGAAGAGTGTCGCCGGGTGAGTAGATCCACACTGTTAGTGTAAGGTTCGCCCGTTTTGGTGGTGTCTTCTATACCGTCCAAAACCATCCCTGACTCAGGCATCTTCTCGCAGTCGCTTTACTGGCTAGAAATGAGGATCCTCTTTTAAAAATTGTGGTCCAGTTAGCCACCTCGATTCGTTGCTGAAGTCTACTGGTTTCGTTAACCTCGTTGCTTTGTCTGTGACATTTAGAACGGTAGGAACCAATTTCCATTAGTTTGGATTGGTTGCTCCTGGATTTCGCCAATCTGATTTGCCACGAATGCTGGTAGACGAATCGTTTCTGAGCGAATCCTTCTCGGAACGATGGACGACTCACTCCATAGGAATATTCCTGTTAATTCTATTCTCAGTTCATATTGAATTGCTGTGGTGAGTTCAGAACTCAATAAAGCAGCCATCAACACCAATTTAACCATCGTCAATTTCTTCAGAGGAGCTATTCGAACTTTCTCAGCAGCGAATGACACATTGACATAATTATGATGTCTCGTCCGCAGAAACGCTACGGTGGCATAGACTTTTTCACTTGTGTCCACAAAAGTGTGCAGCTTTATCGACTTCGCAGTTTCGAGCTCCAAAGCATAACAACTTGGGACTCGTAGCTATGTTATGGAGTTGATTTTTGCTACCCAGTCCTTCCAGCTTTCATAGATTTCTTCAGAGATTTCATCATCCCAACCAATGCCTTCGAACCAGGTCTTCTGCAGTAGCATCATTCCCTTTACCTTGAAATGACCAATAAACCCCTTTACCTTGAAATGAGTAGCAGGGCGACCTCACAGTTATATAAATAAATATTGATTGGAGATCAACCTCAAACATAATCCGAATAGGTCATACAAAGTTCATCATCAGGCCACATATTTCACGTTTAACCTTATAAAAGTTGACTTTGAATGTGAAGCAGTCTTTTTCTGGGATCCACCAAAGTCCCAAAACTCGTTTAGTATGGATTAGACAATTCTCCGTGAATGGATATATATAAATAAGGATGTTTGTTTGTTTGTGGGTGGGTGGGTTTGTATTTTATAAAATCTACAGAATTATTCCGATCTTGATGAAATCTTGCAAAATCGACCTTCACAGCATGAGGAAGGTCACTGTTTATCTCAGATTACGAAAAAATAATTATTATCGATAATAACTCGATATTCATTAGGATGGCAAAGCATATTAGTGAAAAATATCTCATGACCAACAATGCAAGGCAAAGTTTGTGCAATATAGATAAGTTTCAATTTGTAACAATACATAGTATTCCTGTTATTCAGGCTTTTCATAGAATTGACAATTCTTAACAATTTCTTGAAAATATTTAAAAATGGGGGAGGCCGTGGCCTCGTGAGCTTTCACACAAGTTCAGAAGTTAAGCAACATCAGGCATGGCTAGTCATTGGATGGGTGGCCATCCGTGATTCACAATCTTCATCCCCCCCCTCCCCTGCCTGGCTGCTGTGACAATCATACAGCAGCTGTTAATCCAGGTTCATCCAGGGACCCAACTCGTCGGCCTCAGACCATACAGGCCCTGGATAGACGTATTGGGTTACTAATAAATAAATAAATAAATAAATAAATAAACTGGAGATAATGGAGAGTTAGCAGACTATTGAGAAAGAGTGGAACGACGGGAGGGGAAGCGCTCCTTTAGCTCCGTGCTGTATTGAGCAAATTGTAAGCATGTAAATAGAATATTGGCGACTGATACACTATACAAAGTTATGAATGGCCAAGTTTTACTTTAAGACATCGAGAGAAAAGTGTCAATTGCAACAACATCTAAAGTAAGATTATGTGACTATGAAAATTATTTAGATTAACAGTGGCATTATTGGAGAAGTCCATCCACTGTGAGCCTTTAAAAAATTTTTTGAATTTTCATTGAGAATTTTTACTGTATTAATTCTAAGCGTTTTCATAAGTTTATCTTTAATATTTTCTAAAATTTAATCAAAAAAAACAAATAGCCCCGCAGGGGTTATCACCTAGCTTATTTGGTAGCACAGCAGATACAAACATTTCATAAAATACATTTTGACTATATTTTGTGCGAATGTGAATATTTTGGAGACGGACATGATAATAATACAATGATTGAACGTTCGTTTCCAAGAATAATTATTAACGAACATAAAATGACAATGTTGTGAATGGGCATAAATAAAGCAGCGTATATTAAGGAGCAAAAGGAGTCACACGTGTCTCCCTTGAGCTCCCTATCAAATATCCAGGAAACTGGCGAAAATTTATGTGCCTGGAAAGGAAAGAAAAAGAACGAGTATTGGTCAGAGAAATTCTGCAGCTAAAACAGAAAAATCTATACGGGTAGTGGAAACATCTGAACAATGGGAGTTTCGAATAGAGCAAGAGGGTATAAGAGTTTCTGCGTCAAGGGCAAGAAAAACTTGGATCTAAAGTATCGAGTGATGTTCTCCGGTGGTGAAGATGGTAATCTGAGGCAAGTCAACAAGAGGTAAATAAAGTCCCGGTATATCACCTAGAATTCCTGACTTTCGGATTTTTCTTAGAATGGATAATCCCTTCGCTCTGTGTTGTATTGATTGAGTTATTATTTAGCCAATTTGGAGTTATAATTTAACTTCTTGAGATTGTTCAGTTTACTAACAAGTATAATTATCCCGGGCAACGCCGGGTACACTGCTAGTTCGTGATAAAATGTTACAGTTATTCAACGTCCATTTCTTCATGGCAAAATTACCTTGTTTATTTATCCATAGAGTTTCCTGGAACAATTGGAAAGATGTTTTCAATTGTGTTCGCACCAGTTTGGACGTTATCAACATAGAAGTCTTCTATTATGACACGATATGCTTCTGGGTACTTATCTTTATACCTCTCCGTATTCTTATTCTTAACGTATATGACTGAAGCAAGAGACAATGTTGTTCCGAATATCATGACTTTCATTTGGCACTCCGTTGAGTCAAGGCTGCTTTTGCCATGCCTCCAAAGGAAACGAGTTTCGTGCACACGTTTTGCCAAGTTTTCATGATTTCCGCCGAAAATCACCCATATGGGTGGATTTACAGTTTCGTGCACACGTTTTGCCAAATTTTTTTGATTTCCACTAAAAGTCACCAATTTTTTATGACAAATCCGATCGGAACCGATCATTTAAGCAACAATCACTGCTTTCAGCTGCTGCATCAAATACCAGGTAGAGCTTATCAGGCTTTTTGGGATTGATAATGCCAAATGAGGTACATGCCACGTTCTCGGCGAAATCTCTTCAGGACTGACTTCTGAGTCGTGTACTAATCCTTTTACTGTACTTTTTAAGTTTAGTTGAGTACAGTGCTGTGAACGCGGGGTGATGTGACATCTTTCGCTCCATTCCATCTAGTCTTTTTAAAGCCACAGTTCTGCTTTCGGGTAGTCTTTTTAAAGCCACATTTTTATTGCGCCACAGCAGGTCAATCTCGCAACCATTATATATTTTTCGATATGAGGTGTCCAAGACTTACTGCGCTAGCTTGTCTTCTATCGAAGCTGCTACTGTTTTCTCGTGTTCGATTCTTACACCAAAGCTCTCCACGCTGATGGAGATTCTTGGTGGAGATACTTCCTATGCTGGTGGAGATACTTGTCAGTACCCGCTGCCCTGAAGATAAAACCTTCTGCGTCAATTTCATTGATCTTGCCGGAAACGTACCAGCCGAGCATGGTTCGTTTGGCTATTGGGGAGTACTCGTCTTGATATACACATTCTCTGTTCAAAGTGTAGTAACCATGATCTTCACCAATTATGGTTTTTTCATCCCAATCCCAGATATTATCACCACCTTTGCAGTCGTCTTCTTGCAGTAAGGTGCACCACTTGACTTGAAATTCAACTAGCATAGTTTTGCTAGTTTTTATACTGTTAATATGCCTCGCACTGTGTATGTGTCCTCTTTTCCTTTCAGGTTCAGATATGACACCAATCTGTCTTCAATGAAGCTGACTGTTGCACCGGAATCCAATAGTGCATGAGTCTTGATAACTATTCCATTGGGGCCACAAAACTTCACTTAAACAATTCCCATGAGAACACTCGCACTCTTGATCAACTTGGCGCCGATTACTTCTTCGGTAATGGACTTTTGGGCGATGCAGGCGGGTATTACTCATTGAAAGTCTGCTCATATTGCGAAAAGATGACTTCTTCTTTCACTCGGTGTAGTAAACGATGGTGGTTCTCCTTACAACTATTCTCGCCGCATTCTGTTTGGGCTTTTAGTATCCTTTACCATATGGTTATATTTTAGGCAACAGAAACATACGTCTGATTAATTGACGTTTCTTGTTCAGGGACTTTATTTTGAAAAGCCAGCATTTAGGCTATGGTTCAATCCCCCACAACAAATGTACGTTGATTCGTTGGACATATGTGCGGGTGACTTATTCTCTTCGGCCACTACAACTGTGGTAACAGCTAGCCCCATCTGGTGACTCTTTTTTCAGTTCATTTGAAGGAATATTCAGTTCCATGAAAATCCTGATGTAATCAACTTTCCTATTGACCCAACCAGAAAATTCTTGGAGGTTAATTACTGCATAATTCTTTGATATGATGTGTTCACTCCATTGCTGCTTCGAGGCTCTAGGTAGTTTGTCGACGAGCACGCCGACTAACTGTCTACAGGAGAAATATACCAACTGACTGTTTGAACATATGTTGGTTATTAACACTTCCAAGTTGAGTCCAAAATCATCCACCTCGAATTTATTTGGGTCGGGCACGTATTTTTGCATTACACCAATCCATAACATATTCTGGTCTCCCAAAGCTCTTCTAAACCACTTTAAGAATCGTATTCACGTGGCAGGAATAGCCATCAGATGCGTCACTATGCGCAGTGCTTCACCCTTAAATGCATCACGGAGTCGCATCATAGTTTCTTCGTCATTGATGTGGTATTTAGCAGTACTTTGATTTAGAGTATCAATAAATCTTATCCTGTCCCATGGATGACCATCGAATGAAGGTAGTCTACGGTCATACATATGGCATATATCCAATATCTGCCTCTGCATGAAGTCCATTTGCTTTCGCATTAGATGAATAGATTCTACATAAAATTTTGAAAATTATATTATGTATGCACAAATATATGAATTTAATAAAAAGAATATATTTATCAAATTTCTCAATTGGCGAGCAATTTTATTTTTCGTTTTGTCTCACCTTTATCAGTTGAGACGTTCACAGGAGGGAGTTGTGCTATTGTCTTGCACAACCAGTCGGCAGTCTCGATGGTACTATTGGAGCTTCATTCGCACCAATGCAATGCTGGGTAACATTTTTACCATTTTCAGTATTGAGCCTGATCTTTCGCCCATGTGCCTGCTCTCTCCTGGTCAACAGATGATGCAGCCTCCGTACGCAATTAGTACAATTATCTTTTTCATCAAGACGCAATTGCTTGATTTGCAATTTATCTAGCTTTATTATTTCTTCTCGTTCCCTTTGGCGAAATTTATCAGGCTCGTAGTTTTTCCATGCTAGATTCCGCTTCAGCTCTTTTGCTTTGACATCCAACAGTGATTCCTCCTTGTGCTCTGCATAGTGCAGATCCCTATCTGACTGTGCCTTGGTACGAGAGAATCTGTCTTGACGTTCTTGCAAACGATATGTCAGGATTGCTATGTCGTCATTGATTTCTTCAGTTTTCTTAGCAGCTGCACATTCGAATTGAAGCAATTTGGAAACCAGTTCTAATTCTTGTTTCTTTATAAGGCTGTTAAGAATTGCATAGGATGACCCCCATTTCAATCTCTTCTTGCTGTCGGAATTGCCACAGTATATTTTAAGAGAGCTTTCTTGTTGATGATCATCCATAGCAGGAACCTCGGACGTAGAAGCATTAAGGTTATCCAAAACTGCTGTTGATACCCGTTTGGACGTAGATACCATCTTGGACTCTGCCTGAACACCAGGCGCTAGATATTCAAATCATTTTCGCTGTGATGTCTCCCTCTTGGGGATGGTCCATAATCAGAAAGGACCGGCTCGAAGGGCCAATTTATTTAGCCGGCCTGGTGGCCGAGAGGGCTAGGGAGTAGGCTTTCTGGTTCTTGAGTCTGCCTGGCCGTGGGTTCGAATCCCGCCGTGGGAATGGATATTTGTGTTTGTTCCGGGCTGCAGATTTAACTTTTTTAAAAGCTACAAAATGACCTTTAGTAGATGACGCCTTAATTTCTAGAACCACCCCCCATTTATGTAGGGATAGTTTGGCTTGAAATATCAAATTAAGTCGGGATAATCCCATTATTTGTCCACAAAAGAGTAAAGTCTGTACCAGAATCTATCAGACCAGGTAATATCTTCAAACAAATTGTGGCTTCCATGCAGAATTCTCCAACATGGCCAAATGAAGTGAAATTGAAATGTCCAGTGCATTTAGTGTTGAAACTGAATATAGTTTATTTTAATGTTAACAGACATAGAACAGTTACTGCTGTTAACAAAGGGCAAATATAGAAGAAAAAGAGCTAACCTTTAGCAAACTATCGCTACCACGACATGGCGGCGTAAAAAATTACCAACAACTGCTCCTTGCTAGGCAGCTGGAGCCAGCAAGCTGGTGTTTGTTTTGTTTTGGGTTTTGTATTTCGTTTTGGTCTGTCTGCGTAGGTGATTATTATAATTATTTTGTTTTGTAGGTTGTTTGATGTGGTTTAGTGGTAAACAAACGGTATTTGCAGTCCTTGGTGTTATTTAGAGTCGGGTAAATGATTTGTTTTATGCGTTTTAATTGGTAAGAGTTATGGGGTGAAATCGTTAAAAATGTGTGCCTTGTTGTAAAGAAATTATGGTTTTTATCAAAGATTATTTTCTTTTATTTATCTTCATTGTTGCTGATGTTAAACTTTAAGATTATCCCAGGGAAGTTTCAGCAATTGTTGGCCTAATCCGTTGTAAACATTGTTGGTGCAGCTTTTCTGGGTAAGAGCGTGACTACCGAGAGAGAAGGCCTCCGCAATGAAACTGAATACATTGTTACATCATCATAGATAGTGCACTGTTATTCGTATTTCTACCAATAATAAGCCCTAAATTTGCACTATCTATGATGATGTAACAATGTATTCAGTTTCATTGCGAAGGCCTTCTCTCTCGGTGGTCACGGTAAGAGCGACAGCAACAGAGTCGAAGGTTAAACGTCATTGTTTAGAGTGAGCGATCTTTTGTTTTGTGTATTGCAGAGAAGGCAGGCTTAGAGATCATGCTACCCTTCCCCCCTTGTTAGCAGCGATGTTGGAGGCGAGTTTTGTTTTACTTTTTTAAAAAGACATATCTTCAGTTCAGGAAGAACAGGTTTCAGTACAATATTGAACATTTACAATAAGTGTAAATAAAGGAAAAGCACCTGACTTGAAATTTGGAAAAATCCACGATTTATGACGATGGTATTTCTTTGTTGTTGGAATTGGAACGATGCAGCAACGTTGCTTTGATTGGATTCACGCATCGACCAAGATAAGAAATCAACGATTGCGGAGCGGTGAGATCGTTCTTTATGTATAATTGTCCCGTTAATAGTGATCATTACGATTGCTACCAATTAATGACCAAGCTAAAACGTGAGGAAGATAGAGCTGTGGCTTTCTGTGAGTTTGTTTATCCTGACTGCTCTTATTTCTGCGATGTTGAGATATAATTATTTGTGGTCACGTGAAACGGACATGAAGTTTTCCGGTAGTAAAGGACTCCCGCTGACGTTTTGTTTGAAGTGTTTTCGCTCTACAATTTATTAATTGTATGATTATTGCCTTTAAGTTGTTTAATAACTGTTGGCACGAAAATTCTTATGTTATCGTTTGAATATAAATAGTCCGTAGTATGTTAAATCCAGTTGATGGTAATTTGTAAGCAGAGCTGTACACATGCAGCTGTATATGGAGCGCATTGCTTTCACATGCAAAATAAGTGAAAGGAAATTGTGTGGTACAGGTTTTTATGCTGTCTTATGACCAGCTCTGAGGCTTTGACCATTAAAATGGTAGGGAATAGGAGGGAGTATTTTGCGTCGTGCTGTGGATTTTGGGCGTCGGAAAGTTTGGTAATAAAGGGGTTACTGCTCTCTCCCCAGGTTTCCAATAGTGCAGAGCATAGTGCTGATTAGCTCGTGATTGTAAACACATCAAAGGAGAGCGCGATACTTTCTTTGGTTGGTCCCTGATCCTGTTCGTTCCGTTGGGAATGAGTCAACAGCTGATGCAGTATTAGTCTCCTAGTTGAGGACCTAGAAATGCTGGCTCATTAAAAGCACATGTGGCAGTGCACGCAACCATTGGGATCTAACGGAGGATCATTTAAAAGAATATATACAGCATTTCTTATTGATATAGTGAAGATTAACGATTTTTTTAATAGGTTTGTTAATTATTTTAATTAGGGCCCCAGAATTATTGTGGAATAATGAATTGCATCAATGTTTATTAAGTCTATTAAAATGGAATTTGAAATCACTACTCGCACCTAATCTTTGGTTGCGTAACATCACCCGCGCAAGTCCAAAAACCCGCTCCTGTCGCGTGTGAGGGCTATTGTTATTCGAAGGTTCCATTTGTCACCCCCACCCCCCCACCCCCTCTCCTGCCCCTTGCTAGGCAGCTGGAGCCAGCAAGCCAACACAGACAAGTGACAATATTGCCAAACAACAATCACCGCTTCAAGTAGTGATCTTCCATAGCTTTCAAACAGAAATATTTCAAAATTCAACGATGTTAGATATACAAAATATATTAACCAAATTCAGTAAATAAATAAAATTTAATTTAGATTGCAATTTATAATCAAATAAAATTATAGCTATTATAGTCATGACATCTCACATTCGCCAGAGCAAAAAGCTGTGACACATCATTACATAGGTAATAAAAATAATCTCATTTATTTATAAACTAAATATAATAAGTAAAAGATTCCCGCATATAAGGTGACATAAAAAGAATGAAGCAAATTTTTTTGCAATTGCAAGAAGGATGTGTGAATCGTAACCAACGAATAAAATAGTCATATTTCTTAAATAATTTAATCTCGATCAAATTTACGCTTCTAACGAATTGTTGTTCACCGAATTTTTGAATCTAACCTATTGGCGTTCACCAAATTTTAATAGACCCATATAAGGAAGCTACTAACACAATTGAGCAAGACCGCCACTACTTTGTAATCAGTGTCAGCAGACAAACCCGGGATACAGCGTGAATAGAATGTGGAGGAGATGTGATTTTTAAAACTTTTTCAGCTGTACATGCCCACAGGAGTTAAATAATGATTTCAACCCCTCCCCTGTCATTTGTTTTTTATAAATTTTCGAAATTAAATTTTTTCTGATGATTTGGGTTCTTTATGATGAATAAATAAATTTTTTATGATTTCATATTATTGTATGATGTCACTTGATGACTGACTTTACGCTCTCACAGCTTCCCAGGTCTCTCCCTGGGCATAGCCGTGAAGCCACCCGCTTCGTTTTGAGATTTTTTTCTCCTGCAGCTTCTTAACTCTAGAGAGATTAGAAAGTGGAGGGGGCATCCTGACCTGCATCCCCTGCTCCCATTGTCCCCCACCTTCTTTCTTTTTCAAATGTGTTTAATTTTTTTTTTATTTAATTTCGTGTTTTAGGAGCGTTTATGAGACACTTTTCTTCTTTAGTTCATGACATTTATTTTCATTAAGAATAAAAGTGTTTTTTCATTCGTGTTTTTACCTTCTTAAAAAAGTTAATTTGATCTGGTACACTTTTTTGATTAAAATTTTCTTATACCACCAATAAATTTCATTATTGTAAAGCTAATTTTAATTTTCACTTACAACAACAACAATTTACTTTTAAACTTAGTTCGAAAAGTGGACATAATGTTTTTAAAAAGTGTAATGAAAAGCAAAGATCAAAGGTGGTTTAGGGGTTGAAATAGTCAAAGTTTGTAATTTGGCTGAATAATATAATTTTTAAATAGTCTAGGTTTTACAGGCTATTTAAAGATAATTATAAACAATTTTCAAAAACAGTTTTATGTCAAATAATAATAATAATCTACTATATAAGCAAATTCGAGGTTTATGTTTAGGTGTTAACATATAAGGCTTTTTTAAATTTGAAAATTTAAACTATCCAATAAGAAAGTGCTATTGTCGTTTTCGTTTCTATGATTCGTGGCCTAAAAAATAGAGACTTTTTATGATTGGCTGTCTTTTAACAAAAAAAATGAAAAAAGTCAGCTAACCAGTGCGTTGGTGTCATTCATGGCTGATCAATTCCCAGTCTTTTCACAATGACGAAAAAACACTGCTTCGCTAAATATTTTAGAGTTAAACGAAATAATTTCACCGCTATACCCTGAATAAATAGTGTAGGAAGAATTCTTAGGTTCAAGAATATCAATTATGAACCGAAACAAGAAAGAATCATAGTTGGGTTGGCGTAAAGGACCTATGAATAAAAGCGACATGAACGGATCTCTACAGATCAAGATGACTGAACGGATTTTTACGCTTTTAAAGAGGAAATAATATAATTTATTATGGTGTTCTGTTTAAGATTTTAATATACAGGGTGTAAATTTTAAGTTGACAAAGCAGAATAACTCGAAAAATAAGCTTCACACGAAAAAATGCGTAGAATCCAAAGTTGATTATTTTCGAGGGGGCATCTGCTGGTGCTAAAATTAGCCCACCCCCCCCGGCCCCTGGGGGTGGGGCGGGGGGCAACTTTAAAATTTCAAATGGGAACCCCTATTTTTTATTGCAGATTCAGGTCCTACATAAAAAACTACGTACATTTTGTCTGAAACATTTTTTTTATTTTTGGTAGATGGCGCTGTAATTCAAGAAAATCCATTTTCTCATTTTTGCGTGGAAATAACTAATTTATTATTCATTTCGATTCCTACATTGTTTTAACTACAATGTAATTTGAAGACATTTCGTCAACAAACAAATAACGTAAACATTGGCATTTTTTTCAGAATGTTTACATTTTAAATTCTGATCTTTAGAAGAAAAGATTGTAATTTTTCAACTGTTTTTGTGAGTGTACAACGCCGTATTGCTTTTGAATTTACATTATGAATTATCTTTCTGTGGAAGAAAAAATTGAGATGGTGTACATTTATGGAGAAAGTGGGAGAAATTTTGATAATGCAGTCGCGCTTTATGCTCAGCGTTTTCCTGGCCAAACGCGATCACGGTCTTCTTTTGTTCGAGTTATTAAACAATTTACTGCGGAAGGTAGTGTGAACCAGAAAAAAAGAACCCGTGCAGCTACTGTTTGTGGAGAAAACAATCAAGTGTCAGTCCTAGCTGCTGTGGCTCATAATCCACATGCGAGCACAAGAGAAATATCAAGGCAATCAGGAATTTCACATATGAGTGTTTGGAAAATGCTGAAGCTCCACAAATTTCATCCATATCATGTATCTATGCATCAGGAACTACATGGCAATGACCACCAAAACCGTCTAACGTTTTGTCACTGGGCACTTCAGCAGATGCAAACAAACCAACATTTTTTTGCACGAGTTCTTTTCTCCGATGAGTCAACATTCACAAACCACGGGGAAGTTAATCGACATAACATGCATTACTGGAGTGAACAGAACCCACACTGGATTCGAGAAGTCAACCATCAGCGACCTTGGTCAATTAATGTTTGGTGTGGGATAATTGGCGATAAACTTATCGGTCCATATTTTATAGACGGTAATTTGAATGGCAACAAATATCGTAACCTACTTGAAAATGAACTACCAGATCTACTTGAAGACCTGAGTATTGAACTTCGACAACACATGTGGTTTCAACATGATGGTTGTCCAGCGCATTATTCATTAGTAGCGCGCGAAGTACTACATCGACTTTACCATGGTCGCTGGATCGGCAGGGAAGGTCCTGTGAATTGGCCAGCCAGATCGCCTGACCTTACATCGCCAGATTTTTTCTTATGGGGTTACCTCAAAGATATCGTTTATAAGGAAACGCCAACCACTCGCGAAAACATGATTCAAAGAATAAGAGATGCTTGCGCTGCAATTACACCAGACATGTTATCAAGATGTGTTCAGGAATTTACAAAACGAGTCAATAAATGCATCGAAGTTGGAGGTCATCAATTTGAACATTTAATTTCATAAAACGGCGAGATGCAAGGGATTTAAGGACAACAAGCAGGCCGAAAGTGAGAGGCGAGGGGACTCACTGGAAATACAAGCACCCCGAAATTCATTTACTTGCAAGTATTTGCAAATAAGAAAAAATAAAACGAAAACAATCGGTCCTTTTAAGGACCACCAAATCTTAAACGGGAATAACTTCATCTTTACACAGTCTTTTACTTTTTTACTCTGTTAGTTAATGAGTTCACTCGTTAGTACGTAGGATGTTCGGTTAGTTAGTTAGCTAATCAGTTGATTTGTTTGATAATTATAAAGTTGTGTGGCCTCATGACCACGAAACAAAACAAAATTATCCTAATCCGCGGCAAAAAATAATAAAATAATAACTTTGCGGCAAAATTTACGAAGTAAATAAGTATTTTTTATTTCTCCGTAACCATTTCCACGCAAAAATGAGAAAATGGATTTTCTTGAATTACAGCGCCATCTACCAAAAATAAAAAAAAATGTTTCAGACAAAATGTACGTAGTTTTTTATGTAGGACCTGAATCTGCAATAAAAAATAGGGGTTCCCATTTGAAATTTTAAAGTTGCCCCCCGCCCCACCCCCAGGGGCCGGGGGGGGGGTGGGCTAATTTTAGCACCAGCAGATGCCCCCTCGAAAATAATCAACTTTGGATTATACGCATTTTTTCGTGTGAAGCTTATTTTTCGAGTTATTCTGCTTTGTCAACTTAAAATTTACACCCTGTATATAAATTACAGCATTTTATAAGCACTATTTGATCAATTAGCAACAAACTATTCACATGTACTAGGCTTCAGTAGTTTCAAATTTTCAAATTTATAAGTACGCCTATAGGCGCGTAAATGAATTTGTTCTCATTATAGTATTCCAGCGAAGTAATTTATTATTATTATTATTATTATTATTATTATTATTATTATTATTGAAGGATAGCACTGCTAATAAAACTAGATCTCCGAAGGCAAGAGTCGATCGAGAGTGGATCGAGATCAATAACATTCGAAATTAGGTATTCGAGCAGAATGTTCAGCGATCAACAGTTAACTCTGATAAGCACTTATTCAGCTCGGTTTTAAAATCATCATCTAAAGTTAAAAGAGACAAGCGAACTGTGGTTGCATGTGCCGCTGATGCGAGGATAAGTACAGTCACTCACTTGAAGCAGAGGCCGTTGTTAAAGAACATTTTCATCTCCAGACTTTCTCCTGATATTGATAGGGCTTCTCTTATTTCTCACTTCTCTGAGTTTATGGACACTAGGAATCTGATTAGATGTCATAAGCATAAAACCAAATTTGACACCTACGCATCATTTTTAGTATCTTTAACTGAAGATACATTTGATTTGGTGTTTGATCCGAATCACTGGTCTGCAGGATCCTGAATTTTACGGCAGATTACATCAAGATCAAATAGTTCTTGAGAGAGAGGACTCATCCTTTAGCTTAGCTTAATGTGCTCAAGATCTTCTCCGAATTTGAAAATGTCTGTTCCTCTCAACATTTTATATCAAAATGTGTGAGGACTTCGAACCAAACTGTCACATCTCAATCATTTTGTATTGTTTGATTTTATGTATTGTTTTACGGAAACATGGCCTAATGACTTTATCACAGATTACATGTTGTTCGGTGAAGGTTTTGATGTCTACAGATCTGATAGGTCATCTAGTAACTTAGGTGGTGGTGTTTTAGTTGCCATTCCCAATAATTTTGACTCTTGCTCCGTTCCTTTGAACTCTACTGTCAGTGGCATAGATCTGGTAGCAGTTAGTCTTCGATCGCCACCATCCATGAATTTCAACTCTTGGCTCTTTAGCGAAAGAAAAGATTTAATCATTGTAGTGACTTATGTTCCACCCAACACGTTAACTGGTGATCATGACACTTTATTGAGTGACTTGTCTGAATTTGTTTTGAGCTGTAACTGTAACACTCTTGTACTGGGCGACTTCAACTATGATGACAATAAGATTTACCCAAGTTCTTCATTTTACGTTAATCATCGGCAACGCTCGACCTCATTTAGGAGCAACGAAACGGGTCTCTCAAACTTCAATCTTCTGCTTAATGCGAGAGAGGAGTCCCTAGACAAGGTGTTCGCCAATTTTAATGTTAACGTTACTGCAAGTAAGAAACATCCAGTGTCACGTGATGTTTATCATCATGTCCTTCTTATTTCTGGCGTTAACACTGCCTTCCAGAAACGTTATACCGACTCGAATGGGTCTCCTTTTAATTTTAGGAAAGGCGACTATTCTGGTATCTATAATTATCTTTCTACTTATGACTAGGATGATTTTTATTCCTTAGATGGGGTGGACGACAATGGAATTTTCTTATTCATACCATTTTGGTTGCTACTAACATTTTTGTCCCAAAATCGAACAAAACTGGCATAAATGTTAAATTACATTGCGCATGATCGTGCCTAGGATAGGAGTGGCCTTTAGTCGAAAGTTACGCGTGTGTTCACTGAAATCCAGCTTGCTCTCCAAGGTAACACCTAAGTTACGGACTGCAGAGAGAGGTCGAAGATTGGTGTTAGCAATTTTGTACGCTGTAATGAATGGATTCGTCTTGTTTATGAAATGATGAAAACAATATTTGGAGGTGTTCAGATGATGGCCATTGGATTGGCTCCAGCTAACCAATCTGTCAAGGTCTTGCTGTAAGCTGACAGCATATCTATAGTTGTTGATACGATGATACAATATTGTGTCATCTGCATAGTGCAGCACCTTCGATTTCTTAATGACTAAAAACAAATCAGCCGTATAGATAGAAAAAAGAAGAGGGCCGAACACCGAGCCTTGAGGTATCCCCTTGACTGGGTAGTACGGGGCAGAAAGATTGCCGTCCAGTTCAACTTGACATGTGCGTGATGAAAGGTAGCTTTGCATTAAATTCCCAAAAATCCCATCAATGCCTAGAATTTTGAGCTTGTGGATGAGGATGGTGTGGTCAACCATGTCGAAAGCTTTATAATAGTCTAGATAGATGACATCAGTTTGGCCACAACATTTGTACTCATTAAAACAGTCACCTAGAAAAGTTATTAAGTTTGTCTGAACGCCCCGAGATAAAACCATGTTGGGCAGCTGGAATGGCCGGTAGAACATGGACACTGACGAAGTAGTACAGAAGTTGGTCGAAACTCTTGGCAATCATTGGGAGAAGAGCAATGGGCCGGTAATTTGTAAGCAAAGTTCTTGCGCCATGATACTGAAATAATACGTGTACGCTTTCCAAAGGTCCGGATATGTGCCAGTTCTAATACAGACGTTGAAGATGTGTCTTAGAGGTGAAAAAATGAAAAGGGCATATTCCTTTAAAAATAAAAGAGGAAATATCTTGTAGAGAACGGCTACGTTTTGTGCGAATCTTTATGACTGCTTTCGCGACATCGTTGATGGAAACTTCAGTTATGCGAAAACATTGCACGAGTCTATTAAGGTCGTAAGGGGTTGATTGTCAACACTCGTGAAGCCTGATGAGGGAAGCTTTTCTTTGGTTTTAGCGTTGAAGTGTGACCAGAAAGATTTCGGATGAGAACGATGACCATTCTGGAGGTGATTGATAAAAGCTCCATGAACACGTCTTTAAAGCTGTTTGCACTGATGCCGAAGGGAGACAAAAGCAGCTAGAGAATGACTGTCTCCATTTTTCTTAGGCTGTTTATGAGTAGTATTTTTCATTCTGATGCATTTAATGAGCTCGTAACTATACCAGCTGGGGAATTTTTTACGCGAGGAAGAATCTATACCATGATTCACTGGAATGCAATTTAAGAGAATGAATCGTAACCAGAGACAAATAAAAGGAGACTGGCAGTGCAGTGACCTCCCCTCTAGTGGTGCCTTCGCGCCGCCATATTGGGATTGGCAAGAAACAGCTGATCGCCCGAGGCAATGCATGTGAATCAATCGGTTTGGTTTGATTTGTTTGGTATTAACGTCCTTTTCAGCATCTATGGTCATTTCAGGACAGAGTTATAGGAGCAAATTTTGCCTCGCAAGGGTTCTTTAACGTGCAGCCAGCAAACGACTACACGGGACCAACGGCTTTACTTCCCTTCCGAAGGAAGTGAGTGATCTCAGGATTTTCTCCCTGAAAAAAATCCTCGTTGTCCTCGTCCGGAGTCGAACCCGGAGGCGATCACGCAACCACTTAGCTAGCGAGGCGATGTGAAACAATCGCAAACAATTGCTTATTACGATATGTGGATTAATAAATTGATTATTTTATTGAACTGAAAATTATTTCTTCCTTTTCTTTTAATTTAGAATTTTAAAATATTTGTCATTAAAAGTATACGTTATCGTTAGTTAATGCAATAACTAGTTAAACTTTAAAAAAAGATTAGAAAACAGGTTATGCTTACTAATACTTCCAGAAATCATCTACTAAAATAGCTGAAATTACATTGAGAATATACGCCGCCTTAGGTTTTTGCCAATCGTAACATGGCGAATGCTGCACTTCCGCTGGCACCAGTAGCGCTCAGCGAAATGAATGGGGCACTGCCAGTCTCTTTCTTTCATTTGTCTCTGATCGTAACCGTCGTTCAAACAATGAAGCGGCGACATTGGGATCGGAGCAATTGTAAGTTTCATTCCAGTGTTCATATTGAACACTCTCTTCAAGTAAGGAATCATTACCCTTTTGGAATTATCATGTGGGATGAAAGGTGTACTTTCTCTAAACGCAGAGTTAATAGGTTATCTCTGCGCCCCAGGCATGGTGATAGCAATCTGGAAGGACGGAGCGTCTTCGTCGTCAATTTTGGTAATTGTGGTAGGGAGGTCAGTAAGCACAAGATCCAGCATTCTTCTTGTACTTACTTACTGACTTTTCAAACCCGCTTATCCGTTAGGGTCGCGGGGCAGCAGCCCTATGGAGGATCTCCAGCGATCGCGATCTTCCGCCATCAGGCGCATGTCCTCCCTGGTAATATCCAAGCGACTCGAACCCAGATTCTCCATGTAGTCTAGCCACCTGGTTCTAGGCCGACCCCATGGTCTCTTACCCACCGGCTTGGAAAATAACAACTGCCTAGGAAGACTAGATTGCGGCATCCGTATCACGTGGCCATACCAGCGCAACTGAGATCTCTCAATGCGGAGAAGTAGCGGCTCAACACCTAAAGATTCCCTCATTGTGCTGCTGTACACTCTATCTAGTAGGGTAACACCTGCCACACCTCTCAGGAATCTCATTTCGGCCGCTTGTACCCGCGATCGCACTCTTTCGGTGATTACCCAAGTTTCATGACCATAGGTGAGAATGGGGACAAAGATAGATTTGAAGACGGAGAGCTTGGCTTTGTTACCCAGCTCTCGTTTCGTTACCACGGATCGCCACAGTTCACGTCTGACACAGCTTGCTGCACCGAACCGAGCATCCAATTCTTTCTCCTGCCGTCCATCACTCGTAAATGCAATCCCGAGATACTTGAACTTCTCCATAGCGTGACACTGTAGACGTTGCACTCGAATTTCGGTGCACCACATAAATCACACACAATAACAATTAAAGTCCACGGTATCGTCAAATCATCGGAGACCATCTGCATCCGTTTTTGACATTTCAACACCCTGACGACGTAGCAGTCTTTCAAGATGACAATGCTCCACCACATCGCTCTCTCAATGAGGCTCCCCTAACATGGAGAGCACACTGAGCAGGCTGTCTTGAAAGAACCAGAACTTCGGTTTTAGCCACACTGATCTTCATCCCAGCTTCTTTACATTTGGCTGCAAACCGGTCTAGTGCATGCTGAAGGTTCGTGCGAGAAGACCCAAGCAGGACAAGGTCGTCCGCAAAGAGCAACCTCTCCACCAGGCAGTCGCCCACCTCCAAACACGCTCATCGCCTCGGCTGCCCCTGTCTATCCAGTCCATAAAGATAATGAACAAGATGGGCGACAGTACGCACTCTTGGCGGAGTCCAACACCCACGGTGAACGGTCTTGACTTAATGCCATTTATCCGGACACACATCTCAGGGCTTTCGTACAGAGACATGATAGCAACCAGTAATTGCCCATCCACTCCATACTCTTGCAACACTTGCCAGAGCTTTTCCCGAGGAACTCTGTCATATGCTTCTCCCCTGAGTGGATGCCCCCTTACCGTGGGTCAGGGGTTTGGGTGCTTCAGGGATTCTGTGAGCTATGCTGGTTGTAGCACGGCTACCTTAGGGTCACCCTTACCAGAAAGGTCATGGTTGAGAAGTGAGACGAAGAGTATCCAAACAAACATATATCTCATGATGTTGGCATTCTTCTTGTAACGTTCCTAAACAAAGAACATTCTAGGTCTCTCTCCTCCTACGAACTCTTGCATCACTACCTAACGATTTAGGTGAGAAATTGTTTCGTATCTGACGAAAAAGACAGGCCCTGGCACTGAAAAGTCACCTGACCATACTAGTCCGGGTAACAATCCCACCTTCATTGTTTCTAACAAACGAATAACACTGATTGTTAAATTTCAAGATGGAGACAATAAAAGTTGTATTGTTGCTCAGACCACTATGGTAAGGTGACTTTTCAGTGCCGCGGCCTGTCTTTTTCGTCGGCTGTGAATTGTTTAAACTGACATCAGTAGACAATTGCCCGAGGCCAACGAGAAATACAAGGCCCTGACGCGGAAAAGTCACCTGACCATGGTAGTCAGAACAACAATTCAAGTTTCATTGTTTTCAACAAACGAAAATATACAGATTGTTAAAATCCAAGTTGGAAACAATGAATGTTACATTGTTATTCGGACTTCTATGGCCAGGTGACTTTCCGCGTCAGGGCCTGTTTTTCTAGTTGGCTTTGACAATCGCCCCTCGTACAAAGATAAAAAGCTGAAAATCTTGAATTGGAGCACGAGAAAACAATGACTCCAGACAACAATGGAAGTTATACAAGTATCAAACGTTACGCTAAAAAGTTTATTTTTTTACTTAACGAGGGAAAAAATATAAAAGATATATATGAATGATAGAATCAATAACGAAGACCGCCATAACAGACTGAAGTCTTGGTACAGGAAAAACAAAAAACGAAAAAAATCCTGGTCTCCGAAAGCATGCGCCTTTTAATACTTACCTGGTTATATGAGACCCTCCTGACAAAGAAAAGAAAGGAAAACTAATTGTTAATTGCACTTCGGTATACAAATAAAAAAAAGAAATATGATAGAATTATTAAGACGTCAGAAAATTTAATTTGTACGTTATGCTGAAAAGTAAATGAAAAGAAGAAATTAAGGTGACTTACCTGACTTTCAATTTGTGTAGATACACGATGTGAAAACCTCAGAAGGTTACATTCAGTTAACGACAGATGTTGAGGAGAAAAAAAAGGGGAAGAATATATGAAAGAAAAATATGTACTACGAGGAGTATAAATATGTCTTAGAGAATGAACTGAACGATATTTACCTAAGGAAATGGTTCCTATTTATTTCCTACAGATTTAATACTTAACTGTTATGAGAACTATATCGAATCAGAATTATACTTTATAATATGTTACAATTGCAGCTGTTTGAATATAATCAATATCTATAAAAAAATTTTTGTTTTTCTGAACATCTGTAGGCGAAAAGGAAAAATAAATAACACACCGCAAGACTCAAAATACGAACGTTGTTTAGTGTTTGCATTTACGTTATGGAAATGTCCCGTATTGAAAATATAGAATAAAGCCACAGTTATTTTTATGTCAGAATTGTAGTAATAAGGTTAGACGTTTATTCAAATGTTTGCATTTTCTTATATATATTTTGGTTAGCTTGAAAGATTATACGGATGAGAAGACATCTTGAGAACCGAGAGAGCTCTCGGGTGCCTCTTCAACAAAGGATAAATCAACGCCCACAAATTATTGTGTAGTTTTATCCGTTGCCTCTCATTAACGTTGTGTTTTTGTGTCTTCCTATAGTCACCATCACTCCAAGAAAACTACCTCTATTGCCTAAAGATATCTGAGTTAGTTGCCGCAGAACGATTATAAGACGTTCTTCCCCTCTCCGGCCCCCCCCCCCCCCTTTGATTTATAATCGTTACAGTGGCAGTTTTGCTTTTTTTCTGACATAAAAAAATTATATATATTATATTGCTCGTCGTTTTTATAAGGTTCTTTCGTTAATATTAAATTTATTTTGAGTGATAGTAACGTTACAGAAAATATCAAATATGAAAAGCAGTAACGTTAGAAATGTTGGTAACACCCCCACCACCTCTAACGCTAGTGGTACTAAAGGGGTCAACCTGAGAATAGTAGAAGACGAACCGGACCTAACTAATTTAATGATCACATCCCTCTATCTTCAGAGATGCCCTATTGCTTTGCTCAACGAGGGAGCCATACGGGAGATAGCCAGGCGTTTACTGATTCCAAGCCATCAAGGTGTGAATCTCAAATGGAGCATTAAAGACAAATTACAAGACATAAGGCGGGCACTATCATTCACCCCGACACAGCCAAATGGGAAACGGACAATCTAAAAGATTTTTTAGAAGCCGGAATAACTCGCTTCAATACTGGAGGAGAGCTACATGCTATAGAGAATATGACCCGAAACTTTGACCGACAAATGACTGCTGTAGAAAATCTCATAGAAGAACACCGAGAAGACTTGAACCGTTATCTAGATCGACTGAAACTCTACTTGTTCGATGGGTACACCGATATATTCGAAGAACAAGCCAGATCACAAGAGAATCCCGTTCCCCTCTGGCTATTCCCAGCTTTCGTGGAGAGTCATCTACATACGTGGATCCGTGACTACTACAAGACACTGAAACCTGGAATGAAGCAAAGCAACAACTGATCGAAAGGTTCGGGCAAGCACGTTCGGTTATGGCTCGGCAAAAGAAAATCTATTATAGAGTACAGGGGGATAATGATAGCTTCGTTAAATATTATTCCGATTTGCAACACATAAACGCGTCCCTCGACGAACCATTAACTGAAAGAAAACTATTAGGGCTCGCGATAGAAAATATGAATGCTTACCTACAAGGAAAATTCCTGCCCACCACTGTAATAACTGAAGCTCAATTGCTAGCGACCTGCACCCAATGGGAACGTGTTCGGAACGTGAGAAAAAACAAACGTTCTAGAGAAAGTACAGAAACGACATTTAGGAGAGAAGATAACAAGAAAGATGACACCATTGAGGGCGGCATCGGGGGTACGTTTCAGATGCCATGGTTGCGGGCGGCCAGTACTCTGTTCCGTAACTGTCCATGTCGTTTTTCAACAGAACACCAAACCCACGCCGAGGACTTAGGTACCGCTTTTACCTCGTATGATGACGAAACAAGTGAATCCTGGGAGAACAATACCTTTTACAAAATAGAAAAGAGTTTTGAAGACAAAAGTACCTTCCAATCTTAGCGGGTTTCTATCATGGACTTAAGAAGTATTATGGTGACAACAAAGTCTCTTGAAGAAACCACAGATCGACTGAAACTTGATATTGTCCGGTTGAATGGCCCAGGGGTTAAGTTTCCCTCCCGTGATGGTATTTTTAAAAAGGGAAACATTGCGCTCTTCTTATGGCGCAACTACAAAGATGGGTAACAGCCGTTTCAGCCTAACCCCTAATCAAGTTTGTTTAGAACGTGGGTCCAAGTTCTTTGTTGAGTGGGGGAGGTCTGTAACGTTCCTAAACGATGAACGTTATAGGTCTCTCTCCTCCTACGAATTCTTGCATTATTACTAAACGATGTAGGTAAGAAATTGTTTAAACTGACGTCAGTAGACAATCGCCCCTCGTAAAAAGATAAGGTGAAAATCGTGAATTGGAGCGCGAGAAAACATTGACTCCAGACAATAGTGGAAGTCATACAAGTAATAAACGTCGCGTTAAGAAGAGATTTTTTTTTCTTAACGACGGAAAAAAATGTACAAGATATATGTGGGAGATAGAGACAATAATGAAGACTGCCATAACAGAGTGAAGTCTTGTATGCGAGCTAGAAAAGCCTAAATACGGGATGCCAGCCCAAGCATCATGAAAAACATAAAAGTATCTCTCCAATACCAAAGAAGATAATGATGCGTGAGGAACTGACTAAAAAAGACTCAACATGAAATTACTTGCGGATATCCCACGCAGGAACATAAAAAAAAGACAGAGATATAGAAAACATTTTTATCCGGTACTGAGAAAAGTACCGGGTGGGCAAGAAATAACGTGAGGTGTTCAGAGCTCACTAGCGGGAATTCTATTAGGCTAAATGCAGTACATTTTGGTGTATATACTTAGTGGAACATGCAGTTTCGATTTCTGCAAAAAAAAGTACCAAAAGTCGCCATAGGGGACGCTTATTTCAAGAAAACAATGAATACCTAATTGTCAAATGTACAAATACCGTACAAACCAACTTTAGTAACAACAATAAACAATGTTTTATTTTTAATTACCAATCTGTTTCAATATGAACACCAGTGTGCCGTTTTAATAGCTGCATGCGGTACACGACATTTTCTACGGCAGCTCGCAGCATATCTGCATTAATTAGTCTGATATGTAACATTATTTGATCCTTTAAGGCTTAGAGGTCAGGAACATGTGCTTCATACACAAGGCTTTTCAAATATTCCCATAACCAAAAATCACAAGGGTTGAGGTCAGGCGACCTGGGTGGCCATACCATAGGAAATGCACGACTAATTATTCTGTTGTCTGAAAAACATTCTCGCAAGATCTGCTGCACCTGACATCCGATGTACGGTGGCGCACCGTCCTGCATAAAAATGATAGAATCCAGACAACCCTTTTCCTGCAATCGTGGTATCACAAAATTCTCAAGCATATCGGCATACCTGGCAGAATTGACGGAAGAAGTCACCGGTTCACGGGGACGGATTTCTTCAAAAAAGTACGAGCCGATGATGAAAGAAGCAGTAAAGCCGCACCATACTGTTAGTTTCGGTGAATGCATAGGAGTTGGCAAACACACTTGTGGATTTGTGCAGCTCAAATACGGCAGTTGTGGGTATTGATATCACCATTCCAATAAAAATGTGCCTCATAACTCCATAAAATTTGCCATGGCCATGCATCATCCACTTCCATACGTGCTAAAAATCTCAACGAAAGGTCAGTTCGGGTACGTTCATCTCCAGGAAGCAATTGTTGAACAGGTGTGACTTTATAGGGATAAAATGTCAATATCTTATGCAATATTTTCCTCACCGTCGAATATGGGATATCTGTTTGGCGTGCTATTGCGTGTGCACTGCCGGTACCCTGCACAGTAGTCATCTCCTGTTCCACAACAGCAATTGCAACTTTTTCAACGTGTTGCTGCCTGATTCGTTTGCGTCCCCGGCCTGGTTGCACTCTTAGAGTTCCGGTAGATTCAAATCGTTCAATTATTTTCCGTAGATAGTTATGCTCATCAGTCCTCTTCGTAACTCTTTGTCGCTCTTCTGATAAAACAACTTGACTAAAAACGCCCGGTCAGTCAGCGTAAGCGTCATCGTCAGGTCATTCGTTCGTGAATGATGGGAAATCCTCAGCCTTGCCTTTTATTTTCATGATTGCTCAACACGGAACGCGCCTATGCAAATGTATTCATTTTTTTCTTGAAATAAGCGCCCCCTATGGCGACTTTGGTACTATTTTTTATCTTTTTTTTGCAGAAATCGAAACTGCATGTTCCACTAAGTATATACAACAAAATGTACTGCATTTGGCCTAATAGAATTCCCGCTAGCGAGCTCTGAACACCTCACGTTATTTCTTGCCCATCCGGTATATGGGCCATAAAAGTTTTATAAAGCTTCTGTTGATATTTTGTTTATTTTTGTTTTAAAATTATTTGACCGAAAATTTGACGTAAAACATAATGAGGACACGACTTCGAAAATCCGCAGCTGCGTTCGTTGGAAGTATGAAGTGTTCGGCGTGTGGTGGAATAGATGCTCCATAAGCGAATGGAAGTTATAAAGCTCAAGCATCGACCTGTACAATATTACAAAGGTGCTTGGTGCCGTAAGTTTTCCCCTAACACCCCCAAAAGATCGCTGTATTTCTATGATTGAAATTTTGGGGTCCCTACCTTGTCCCTTCTTGTTGTTAGAATAGCTTTAGATTTCCCCTTTTGCCAAACTTACTAGCATTATACCCGCATGGTTGGTACAGAAAAGAGAAAAAACGAAAAAAATCCTGGTCTACGAAAGCATGCGCCTTTTAATACTTACCTGGTTAAATGAGACCCCCCTGACAAAGAAAAGAAAGGAAAACTAATTGTTCATTGAACTTCGGTATAGTTTATCCGTTGACTCTCATTAATGTTGTGTTTTTGTGTCTTTCTATAATCACTATCACTCCAAGAGTTATAGAGTTATGGGACATTCTTACTCCCCCCCCCCCGGGGGGGGTGGTCGGTACACTCCATACGAATTCTGTAACGGATTTACTTGACTTATATTGCACATTGCAATGATGTCATTAATTAAGGAGCGCTTAAGGGAACTGTAGTAGCCACCTGAATCATCATTGATGTTAAAATCGCCGACTAGGAGGATTGGTCTCATGTGATGTAGGAGAATGTTCATCGAAAGTAGAACGAATGTTGTTTGCTTTTATGGAAGAGAAATAAAAAGAAGACTTTGGTGGTTTGGCAGGATTATCTTAACCCAGACATTATCAATTTGGGAAAGGCGATGGGTAGCAGTGGAAAACTGAAGGCGCATGTTGATTGCTAGCAGTACACTACCTTATGATAATAATAAAAATAATAATACAAAAATAATAATTAATAACAATAATAATTCAATTCAATTCAGTTTATTAGTTCAAACAACCGAAGCCAAAAAAGAACAAAATACCTGAAACAAAACAAACTTAAAAAACAATGTTGAAAAAAAAAATATCAGTTAAAAACATCGAAAGTATCCTGCAATCTATCGTAGGTGGACTGAATTCGAAAAAGTGGGGATCTTCAAGCATGTACTTTCTTCATATGCATTGGATAGAGACACATCATTGTTTATCGAGAAGAGAGCTGAGGTACTCGTAAAGAAATTCTTGAAATAATATCAACATCAACTAGTCCAGAAATGATTTTTCCTAAAATGGTCAAGTTGTATTGATCACGTTTCATGGTGAGAGATGGTAATACTGTTTGAGAGGAAGAATATTTACGATTCAAAAATCTCAAAATGGTTGATTGCACTTTATCGATGCCTGTTGTTGGCTGCATCTATTTCAGATCGTACCACAGTACCTCAATATTGGTTATTCTTCTAGCACTATTTCGTAGAATAGACCCGAGGGCCCTTATTTCTGCTTTTTGTTAAACATGAACAATTTGGTTATGAAAAGTGGGTTTTTGATAAAATATCACACCCAAGTCTCTAAAAGTAGTTTTCTTTAAGATGTGGTGTTGATTAATATTGTTAGAATAAGTAATCGGATAACGTTTTTTAGTAAAGATGCAACTAAAATATTTGGAGTAATTAATAATCAAATGGTTTTTAGAGGACCACTGGACCAATTCTTGGATAGCATTCTGTAGAAAAATGCTTGTGACAAATCAACATTTATTCTAAAATTTTTGTATCGTTCACATACATGGGTACGTTTACTCCTTGTAGGGCTTGCGCTAGAACGGACGTAATGACAATAAATAGAAGAGGCCCGAGTACATAACCCTGAGACACACCATTAATAGGAGTGGAAATATGAGATTTACCTGTTCCAATAACGATGTAAGCTTTACGATCATTAAGATAAGAGTTCATTAAGTTAAGGAGATTGCCTCTAGGCCCAAAATATTGCAATTTCTTACATAACAGATTGTGGTTTAACATATCAAAGGCTTTACTATAGTCGAAATAAACAACATTAATTTGACTCGTCTCTTCATATGCTGAGAAAAGGTCTTGCGTTAAAATTAAGAGATTAGTTTCTACCGATCGTCCAGGAGAAAAGCATGTTGAGTAGCAGGAAGAGAAGATCTAAAATGAAAAACAAGATATTTATGCAGAATGATGTCAAAAACTTTGGAAATACAAGAGATAAATGAAATTGCTCTATAGTATTCCACAAGATCTGAACGTCAAGCTTTAAAAATAAGTTTTACCCTAGCTACCATCCAGATACATGGATATACGCCAGTGGAAAGGCTCAAATTAAAATGTATAAGGCAGTACGGGAATAAGAAGTTCACTTACTCCTTTAAGAATGAGAAAAACATGGGTAAATGAGAGGATTATTCAATACTTAATATTTTTTGTGTAAATGTTGCTTTTTCTTCATTAGTGAAATGAGTTTTAAAGAATACCAATTAGGGTAATAGCGAGTTTAGTTAGTTACTTGGTCCATAGGAATATTAATAACTAAAATGCTGTGTAATTTATTCAGGAAGATAACAGCTGATCCATTGGGATCATCAGACCGTATTACATCATCCCAATTTTCGTGTGCAGCATCTTGATAAAGCTTAAAATAATTTGCTCCACGAAAGCCCCAACTTACAGTGGAAGAAGAGGGCCTAATCATAAATTCCACTGTAAATGGTGAATGATATGAATCAGGTGAGAAAAGAGCCTCAGTAGGAACGGATGAAATTGAACAGGTACAGTCCGTAATAAATAGGTCGAGATAGGATCCCTCAGTATTTGAGATAGTATTAACTTGAGAAAAATTGCAGACCGAGAGAATATCATTTAGTAAAGGTCTTTTAGGTGACAATAATAAGAGCCGGAAACAGTATTTATGTTAAAGTCACCGAAAACTGCAATGGGTCCGTTAAAACGAAGAATCATACCTTGCATATCGTCAAAAACTTCTCGAATCATCCGCAGAAAGAGGTGCAGGAAGGTAAATGCAGCCTTTAAGAATTTCGCAACCACCTCCAATGCCAACCGTCACCCAAATATTGTTAATATCTCGGATCATGTAGTCAACAGGTACACAATGAATGGAATGAAAGAGAGAGAGAAAGAGAGAGAGAGAGAGAGAGAGAAAGAGAGAGAGAGAGAGAGAGAGAGAGAGAGAGAAAGAGAGAGAGAGAGAGAGAGAGAGAGAGAGAGAGAGAGCAATAGCAGTACCCCAGCCATGGTTTCCTAGACGATCACTGTGGAAAACAACATACTGGGATCCAAAAAGGGAGCTAGAAGAAATTTCATCTGCGAGCCATGTTTAAGTAAGGCAGATTATATTAAAATGGGAAAGAAGATGATTTGAATAAAACTCAGAGACTTTAGTTCTCAATCCTTTACAGTTTTGATAATAAACTAACATTGTATAATAATGCCATATGTTTCACTCTCCGATTCTGGCATATCAACTGCAGTAATACTAGTAGTCGAGGTAAATTCTGTATGACTAGACTTTCTTTTTCACTATCAACGTCTTTTTCATTATCAAAGTCATCCAAATTAACAACAACAGTACTAGAGGAAGGAATGGTAAAGGAATTGCACTTTTATTTTTTAAGATCATGCTGTGAGAGGTCTTTGTTAGAAGAATCTTTGGATTTAATCTCCCCCTGAACGTCATGATCACAGCATTTTCTGGCCATATTGGAGGTGTTAAGAAACATTGAAGCATCATTGTCAAATACAGAGATGTAGAGTGAAGAGTACGATGGAGATTTTGTGGTAAGTTGATAACATACGACCCTATTTTTGGTGAGAGTAGACATATAGCTGACGATATCTTTTTCTGCGGTATTAGGACACATTCTGGTAAGGAATACTTTCTTAAAAATTTTCCTGCCACGGGGGACAGCTTGATCAACTTGTTTAGCTGAGCCTCGGAGATTTCATGTCATATTGGTTCCATAAATTGGAGTTCTCATAGATTTAAATCGTGTAGTATTTTCAAGACTACCATTGTTTTTAGGGTTCCGTACGTCCGAATGAAAAACGGAACCCTTATAGGATCAATCCTGTGTCTGTCTGTCCCGGTGTCACAGCCAATTTACTCCGAATCTACAAGACCGGACGTGTAACGTAAATAAGTGAATTTTGAATATGAAGGTCACTTTTGGGGGTCAAATTAGAAAATTAAATAAAAAACTTTTGCAAACTGTATCGTGTGATATATCAAATGAAAGGGCTTAATGTGAGGGTCTCAAATATATTTCTTTTATAATTTTTAAATAAATAGTTTTTAAAATTATTTAAGAAACAAAATGAAAATTGACCATCCCCCCCATTCCCGAATCTACTGGACCGATTAAGTTGAAATTTGGTACACATATGTATTTCTGTGACCCAAACACGGACGTGTAACGTAAATAAATTAACTTTGAATATGAGGGTCACTTTTGGGGAGCAAATTAGAAAATTAAAAAAAAAGTTTTGCAAACTGTATCGTGTGATACATCAAATGAAAGGGCTTGTTGTGGGGGTCTCAAATATATTTTTTTTATAATTTTAAAATAAATAGTTTTAAAGTTATTTAAGAAAAAAAATGGAAATTGACTATTCCCCCCACCTTATCTCTGAAACTACTGAGCCTAAAATTTCGAAAAAATACAGAAAATAGTTCTTTGCTTATAGATTACTGGAAAACCTATAAGAAGTCTATGGTCTTAAAATAACATGGTAAATCTCTCAATATTGTGCTATCGATCAGTATCTTCAGCTATTCCTGAAACTGAAACTGAAACTGTTTTGTTCAAAATAAAAATTAGAAATTAAAAAATATATATATAATGAACGTAAATACATTAGGAATACAAGACAAATGTAAAATAAATGAGTTGTTTTTCAATAATCATCCTGAATGTAAAATGCTAACTTCTCCTGCTTCTTGTCCGTGTCCATAATTGCCATAGTCTTTTAATCTCCTGCAGCGCCACCCTATCGGCAGAGAGAAACTTTACTTTCGTATTCAGTTTCAATGAAAATCTCTATCGCAGGTTGCGGTCGGAAATAGTGCGATCTATGCGGCACCTGGCGCGATCTGTTTTCCTTAGCTTCTCGAAACAATAGAAAATGGCCGAAGCTCGATGACCATGAATATCTATAGACCGTGGTACCAAGGCCTCCTAGATACTACTAGGCCTGAACATGACGTCAATAATGTATTGTTAAAGCACTAAGATTGTGACGTTGAACTAACTTCTGTAACAGCACCACCAGTTTGACATAACAATGTTTTATCTTTTCCATGTTCAGGCCTGGTAGTTTCTAGAAGGCCATGGTGGTGCACAGCAATGACGTATATTAAAGATAGACTCCGAATCCTATTGTTGTAACTTGAAGCAAATTGGGAAGCTCCATGCCCAGAACTGTCATGGCTGAAAGTGAGTGAAGATGATACAAAACACATGGCTAAACACGAGAACAGCTGATTAATAATTCTTTCACACGCCGATCACGGGCTGACAAGTTTATCTTTTCGTTTACTTTGTATTTGAAGTATTTTATTATATTTTATAAACAATTTTTCGATCCTGGTTTCAATTTCAATTTCGTTTCGATTGTCTTTCAGTTACGTATTTTCATTTTAGTTACGTATATTTTTGATTTATTTTTGTGGAAAATGATTCCTGGTCCTTTTTCTTGTCTGTTTGGCAGAACAACTTTGAATAATGGTTTTGAATTAATTATTCCTCGGGCCCAAAATCTTCAAAAACAAAGCAGCCAGACAGCTAATTACTCCACGGCTCACTCCCGCCCAGAACTACCATGGCTCAATTTGCTTCACTTTTTGCCGCTGTTAACAATAGGATTCGGAGTCTATCTTTAATATACGTCATTGGTGCACAGGCATTGAATTCCATTGTTTTAGTCCAACAATTGGATTGCTGTTTTTACTGAAGATTTGTTTTTTGCCCCCTCTCTTGAATAAATTTGGCTACAGCTCAAACTTAACAATGCATTCTAACGATCGCACAACGTAACAAAACTGTCAGGTAATGTTACATATTTGTTGCTGAACACGTAATAGTAGCTGACAGTTTTGTTCAATACAAAAGCCTTGCTCCGAATTCTATTGTTGTAACTTGAAGCAAATTGGGAAGCTCCATGCCCAGAACTATCATGGCCGAAAGTGAGTGAAGTTGATGCAAAACACATGGCTAAACACGAGAGTAGCTGATTAATAATTCTTTCACACGCTTTTCACAGAGTGATAAGTTTATCTTTTCGTTTACTTTGTATTTGAAGTATTTTATTATATTTTATAAACAATTTTTCGATCATGGTTTCAATTTCAATTTCGTTTCGATTGTCTTTCAGTTACGTATTTTCATTTTAGTTACTTATTTTTGATTTATTTTTGTGGAAAATGATTCCTGAACTTTTTTCTTGTCTAATTGTACAGTTGTACGCAGTTTAACTTTGAGGAATTCATCAGGCCCTAAATCTTCAAAAACAAAGCAGCCAGACAGCTAATTACTCCACGGCTCACTCTTGCCCAGAACTGTCATGGCTCAATTTGCTTCACTTTTTGCCGCTGTTAACAATAGGATTCGGAGTCTATCTTTGGCTGAGGTCAAACACTCTCACCGGTGAGAAGAGTTAGCATTTGGTCGGTCAGAAATCCCAGTGAGAAAACTTTGACCTCATTTTAACGCGGTCAGAAACGCCAGTTATTACTGCCGTAATAGTAAAAAATCTCTTTTACTATTATGGTGCTGCTATGCCTAACCGGTTAGTCTAATTGTCCTCGTCGAGAAAAAAGACGGCTAGCCCAGTGAGAAATTACGTCATCATTCTCTCACCAGTGAAGATTTTTGACCACAGTCATTAATATACGTTATTGGTCTTTAGATATTCATGGTCATCGAGTTTCATTGTTAAAATGAAGCTAAAGTTTCTAACTCCCGGTACGGTGGGAACTCTATTGAAAAGTGGCACTGCATGTACAATCGGCCCAAAGACACCTGCAGCGCCGTCCTATCGACAGACAGAAACTTTACTTTCATTTTCAGTTTCAATGCGATCTATGCGGCACCAGGCGCGATCTGTTTTCCTTAGCTTCTCGAAACAATGGAAAATATCCGAAGGTCGTTGACCATGAATATCTATAGACCGTGCTCTTCATTAAATACAGCAATCCAATTGTTAGACTAAAACAATGGAAATCTGTGCCAGTGCACAGACAACACCACCTAGACAGAAGGCCTGCGCACAGAAACGTCATACATTGTTACATCACAAGAAAGTGGTTATCGTTAATCGTATTTCTACCAATAATAAGCCCTAAATTTGGCCGTTTAATGATGACGTAACAATGTATACAGTTTCTGTGCCGCAGGCCTTCTGTCTAGGTGGTGTTGGTACAGACCAGGGAATTATAAGACTATGATAGTGCCGAGCAATCCAACCTTTATTGTTTCCAACAAATGAAAAACATTGTTAAATTTCGAGAAAATACTGATGTCATAGTTTTTTTACCGTAGCCAACGAGAAAGACAGGCCTGGGCCAACACCTTCTAGACACAAGGCCTTGGCACGGAAGACTCTAACGTCAAACAGTAGGCAGCAAGGCCAGCTTTAAATACAGGCTAGGACAGTCGAAAACAATGTAAAAGGTGATTTTCAACTGCCCCGGCCTGTATTTATTGTTGGCCGTGCTGCCTACTGTATGACGTCAGAGTCATCCATGTCGAGGCCTTGTGTCTAGAAGGTGTTGCCTGGGAGTTGCCTGTGTCATCCGTGTTGACACTCAAAAGTCACCTGACTATAGTAGTCTGAGCAACAATCCAACTTTTATTGTCTCCATCTCGGATTTTAACAATCGGTGTTTTTTTCGTTTGTTGGAAACAATGAAGTTTGGATTGTTGCTCAGACTACTGTGGTCAGGTAACTTTTGAGTGCCCAGGCCTGTCTTTCTCGTGGGCTACGTTTTTTACTCGCAGCCAATGTTAGCTACGTTTTTTAATATATCTATTATCATTAAAAAGAATTCGCGCTAGATTAAATACAGTAGGAAAATCAAATTAAAATCCTAAATAAGTAATTTTACCTATTTTAAATTATTAAATTAAATTTAACTTTTATTTAAATTATAATAAAAATCAGTTGCGAATGTGTGGTACTGCATTGCCAGAACGATGTTAATTAAAAAATCGTTACTGTATTCGCAAAGTCGAACGGTCGGTCAATTCTTCAGGTTTTATTTATAGATAGTCTAAGGGGTGGGCATTTTTGAATGCCTCCAATTCAAAGCACCGAAAAGATTATTATAGCAGGAGGCTTCACTATTAATTTTAAGGACAAATCAAAAAATGAAATATCAGAATACCTTCTATCACTCGGTCTTACTCTACGTATTCAAGAATATACAACAAGACAGAATTCAGCAATAGACAATATATTCAGAAATTTCCCTGTACATTCCTGTACCATACATACTTTCTTTTACAAATTTGGGTCAGATTTAAAAAAAAAACATGGTAGATAACATATTCATCGTACGGAACCCTCTCCACACGAGTTCGACTCGCACTTGTCCATTTATTTGTTATGACTTTCGTAAACTGAGTATCTGAAACACTATGATTATTTATGATATGCTAGGTTGGAAAAGATCGTACTGGGCCATCTTGTCCTTGCGGGTTGTAAGAAGTCTGTATAATATCTTGTGGAGCAGTAGGGGGTACTGGCTGGCTGGAAACAATGACCTATTCTTGATAGAATAAGTTGTCGGACTCGTTCATTCTAGGCGTCAATAATGGAAATGTTTCCGGCTAAACGGATCAGCTCATTTGAATGGTTTTGCATGCGTTCATGTAGTTGTGTCTGAGTGTAACGTATTTTTATAAGGATATGATTAACAGTTGGCAGCTGATCTTGGTTAGGAAGGAAAAGTATATTTGTTGAGTTCTCTGTTCTTCAAGAAAATCAAGTCTGCTATTCATGCCACTAATTGTGCTTGCAAAGGACAAGAGAGGTAGATTAGAGAGGTAGAAAATCCTTTACAGTTAAAACACAGGTTGTCAACCTTATTTAAAATTGTTAAGAAAGAATGCAGATTCGAAGCCTGGGGCGTACCAGAAGTGTCATTTGCATCATAACTTTTATTGGCTGATTTTTGACGACACGAGAGGTATTTCAAGTCCTGTTTTTTCTCAAGTGACATAGATTTATAAGTAGATTGTGATAGAATGGAACATCCAAAGTGGAGCTCTGAATCATATGAAAACAACTTACATACGAGCCATTTTTGGGGAGGTTCGTATCACATGAGCTGCATTTGGTCATTTTAGTATTGGAGTTATAAAGCAGCACCAAGTTATACAATTGCAATCTCAAAACAGTTGTATTAATACACTTGTATTCTTAACACTACAACTGTAAAATTCAAATAACAGCTCTTCACGACTTCCGTAAAAAAAATACAAAAGTGCAAAGTAGCCCCACCGGACCTTCATAGACAGGTCACAATGGTCTAACTTCAGGGCTACTGCCTGATCAAGTTGCACATGGGAAAGGACACAATTCTGGGAAACTATTTAAGACAGGTGTTCAAGAGTAAACGAAAGCGAGATTGAGAGGGAGAGTTCAAGGTCAAAGGTGGCACTGTGAGAGGACAGAGAGCGACAGGACAAAAGGAATAGAAAAAGTAAAATAAAATTAATAAGAAAAATAAATAACTAAATATACAGGGTGATTACAAAAGAACTTCACACTTTTAAAAATTTATTACATCAAAGCTATTCAGAATATAATAGACACACCACATACGGATTCTTAAAGAAAAACTCTTAAAGTTTATTTTGACACAGTTAAAGATGTTCAATATGCCCCCCTGTCGTGACACGGCATACATCAATGCGGTAGTCGAATTCGTCCCAAACCCGCATTAACATGTCTCCATCAATCCCATGTATCGCTACCGTAATGCGTTCTTTCAGCTCGTCTAGGTCACGGGGAAGGGGTAGTTGTCCTTTACACACCCCCATAAAAAAAATCACAAGGTGTGAGATCGGGGCTCCGCGGTGATCGCTTCGCAAGTTCCAGGTTATTGTTTGCTCGACCAATCCACCGCTGTGGGAGAGTGGCTCAAGTTACGTAATGCTACGTGTAACAATAAACTTCCAGAGTTTTTACGAGAGTATATAACAATCCGTGTGTGGTGTGTCTATATTCTGAATAGCTTTGATGTAATAAATTTTTAAAAGTGTGAAGTTCTTTTGCAATCATCCTGTATAAATAACTATGTAATTAAAATAATAATAATAATAATAATAATAATAATAATAATAATAATAATAATAATAATAATAATAAAACATATTAGCAAAGATTCGATTGATGACTCTTGCAGGAAATGCCATATCGCAGAGGAAACCATCCAACACGTCATATCCAGTTGCACAATACTCACGCAGGCAGATTATTTACACAGACTTAACCAGGTAGCCAACATCATACATCAATATCTAGCTAAGATACACAAGCTAGATCCATATTCCATGCTATAAATATATCCCAAACACTGTCTTAGAAAACACCACACATAAACTATTTTTGACAGAGCTATAATCACTGACAAAACTATCCCTCATAACAGACCAGACATTACACTAGTAGATAAGCTAAACAAAGTGACCCTCAAAATTGATATCTCCATCCCCAACACACAATCTACAAAAGACAGGCACTGACAAAATCACTAAATATACGGATCTTGCATACGAAATAAAACTCCTTTGGGGAGTTAACAAAGTACACATTGTTCCTATAGTATTGTTTTTTCTGCCACGGGGGTTTTTCCACACTCACTACACAAAAGCCTGTCGACACTACATTTAACCCACACTTATATAAAACCTTACAAAAAGCCACAAAAAGCCAATGCGGCCACAGCCTGTCTAAACACCTGTCACATAGCAAATAAATTCCTAGACCCAAACATCAATACTCCCACGAACGCGTAATTTTTTTCCCCTCTCTTACATGAGTCCCTTGGGCTTTGGCCCTCTCTTGTGTCCACCTCTGGGACTTGGGCTACGGAATTGATCCGAGTTTGATTTCCTCAAACAACAATAATAATAAAATAGAGTTAAATAATAATAATCGAAATAAATAAATAAGCCAACTAGATTAAATACATAAGAGAAATTAAAATAAGAAGTGAATCATATTAATCTAAATACTGAAAGAAACGATCTGAAGAGAGAAACATTGAAGAATGAAAAATAATACAAATAGACGGAAAAGAAAATGATAAAGCTAGAGAGAACTTACGGGAAAGCAAGAACACAATGTAAGCTGAAGGTAGGGGAACCCAGACTAGGCGGGAAAGGATGGGCTGCAGCTGGGGGGAACTGTGAGACTGGGGTGTGAAAAGGAGCGATTGAGGACACAACTAACAACAACAAGAGTATCCCACCAGATAAACCGGAGGGAAAAGCCCGATGTTGTCCCGCAACAGGCCGAGGCCCAAAAACGGGGTTAATGAAAATTACATATAAAATAAACGAATATAGAAATAAGATTGATAAATACCAACAGAATTAGAATAAAAAGAATAAAAAAGCTAGAAAAGAAAAACATGAGTCGAAACCAATAAAAAATAATATTAAAGACTAACGTATAACAAAATAAAATAAAAACAAAATAACGAGATAAAATAAAACGGAAAAAATAGATCAATGAAGTAAGAATAATTCATATCAACAATAGGGGGGGAAAAAGAGAAGACACAGATCTGAAAGAGAAAATAAATTAACTAAAATTATACTTTAGAATCGAATAACGCGATTTGATTATCTTTAAAATCTTCCAAGTTATAATCCGAAAAATTAGTCATAAAATTCTCAATAAGCTTCGTTACGGGATCAACGTCGCGTAAGTTGGTCCTCCATTTAAAAGTACATCTTAGAACATATCGACGACACGCCCTTCTCAAATCCTGAAAGTTAAAATCCCCATTTATAGCTGGCACCCAAGTCTTGTTATGGCATATACAAATAAGATTATTAAACAAACATCTACTAATGATCCCGTGAATATTGAACATTTGATCGTTGGATAGCAATAAATTATGCGAATTAAACCTGGTGGCCAAAAAATTCTTGAAACTAGTGAATTTGCTTTGAATAAACGCCAGCGCTTGATTATTGCCAGCATACCAAATCCTCACTAAATAAGAAGCTTGGGTATTACAAAAGCCTTAAACAAAGTAATAAAAAGAGAAACATCAGAGAAATATTGAGTCAAACTTTTAAAAATGCCAACACGACGAGAAATATCGCTATTAAGTGCTTCAATGAGATTTAAGAAGGAACAGTTATCAGAGAACAGGACACCTATATCCTTGATCTCCCTGATCTCGGTCTTTCTTATCAGAGGGCCATCCTCCGTACCGTAGTCAAACAAAATAATAATAATAATAATAATAATAATAATAAGAAGAAGAAGAAGAAGAAGAAGAATGCAGTAATAATAAAAATAATAAAAAGTAATTTAAATAAGAAATGTTAATATCTGATTTTTTTTAAACTAACTATTATTTTAAATAGCTGGAAGGAACTTTAAGTGTATGGAAAAATAATTAGAAATAAATAAATAAATCAGAAAATATGGCCCTCTGAACTATAAAAAAGTAATCCATGTATATACATATATTATAAATCATAGCCTATACCGTGTCAATTCTTTATCAATTCTTTAAGATATTCTTTTTTTTCGAAAAGTTGAATCATTTTCAAATGATGTCTCTAGATGGTGATATTATTTTATCAAAAAGTTGAATAGACTTTTGTTTTTAAAGTATGCCACTAGATGGCGAGGCCAGATGGCGCATAGTTCTTTTATCCCCTAGTCTTATCGCGCAAATTCCGTTGCTTTAGACAACAATTTGATTGATGTATTTTAGTCCCCTCTATTGCTTGACTTTGCCTACATCTCAAACTTAACACTATAATTTAACGATCGTACAACGTAACAAAACTGTCAGCTCGCAGCCGACTATTACGTGTTCAGCAAACAAATACGTAACATCAGCTGACAGTTTTGTTACGTTTACACTACTGTAACTTTAACGTGACATATTAATATTATTTTATTAACTAATTTCGTTTAAAGAAGCAAAATTACTATATAATGATTAAAGTGGACCCGGAAACCTGCCAGCATACTTGAAGTGGGAAGGTCCGCCTTGAAGAACCGTCATGGCCAAAAGAGAATAAAACACATGGTTAAACATGAGGGTACTGATTAATTATTCTTTCACACTCCGATCACGAAATGATAAGTTTATCTTTTCCTTAACTTTGTATTTGTAGTACTTTATAATATGTTATAAACAATTGTTCGTTCATAGTTTCAATTTCAATTTCGTTTTGATCATCTTTCAGTACGTATTTTCGATTTATATTTGTGTAAATTGATTCCTGATACTTTTTCGTGTCTATTTGTACGGTGTACGCGGAAACTTTGAGGAATGTTTTTGAATTATTATTCCTCGAGCCCAAAATCATCAAAAACAAACATCGCGGCTCACTCCTACCCAGAACAGCCACGGCTTCAATTGGCTTCACTTTGGTGGCGATGTTAACAACAGGATTTTGAATGTACCTGTGATATACGTCATTGGAACAAACAGCCCGAGCAACGCTCGACGGGCATATCAGCTAGACTTTTGTTTTCAAAGGATGTCACTAGATGGCGATGCCAGACGAAGAATGCTTCATTTTATTCAATTTTTCTAGACTTTCAAGATCGGTGGTAGATATTTTCAGGGAGCCTGCTTCTCTCACGGTCAGTTATACAACTAGCAGCTAATTCTCGAATTCCTCCGACCAATCAGAAACAAACCTACGTGTTGCGCCCTCTTTTGTCGATCTTTGCAAAGGCCTAATATCTCGAAGGCCATGATGTAAGATGAGCAGCGATTCAAAGCGTATTTTCTGATGACCTGAGTGAAATGTTTACACTGTAAGGATTTAGGGATGCAACATCGAATCAAAACATCGATGCTTTTCTGTAGTAGTATTTTCAGTAGAATATTCAATTGCAAAAACAACGTTCAATGAATATAGTTTCAATTGCAAGAACGATAATTTCAATTGCTACTGGCGGACTCAGCGAAGTTATTTCAGTAACATCGGAATAAAATCTTCGATAACATCGGATGGAAAACATAGATGCATCGTAACAATAACATTGATTTTTAAAAAATGTAATCTCTTGCATCACTAGTGTAAATCACTGCTAATGCTAATGAAAATGAGTTTTGCTATTTAATATTGCTAGTATTAATCAGTTTCTGTCATATTTAACCATAGGGTATAATCTGGCTAGCTTGATTTTTTTCATTGAAACTTTCAAGAACAAGAATAAAGAGGAAAAAAAATCATTCAATGACGAATTGACAAGATTACGTAATTTAATAAAATAATTTTACTAAAATGAATTTCTCTTTCGGTTTGATTTGTCTAATTTTTAGTATTTCATTTTTATCTTGTTTAGTTCAACTTTGCACTTTTGTGTAATTTTTTTTTGTGTAATGGAAATTTGCTTTCGATTTGCTAACACTTGTTTTCTTGCACTACGTAAATGAAAAGAAGCGTTTTATTATTTTTTTTCAAGATAAACATCATCAAAGACAATTCCTAATTATAGTTTCGATTTCATTCATTATGGTTAGGTGACAAAAAAATCGAATCTAATATCTTATAATTGTAGATAAATTTTTTAACATCTTTTTTGCATATCCCAATAAAAGTGATATAAAAATTATTTATTTTGATATTTGAAATTATACAGATGTTCAATAGTAATACAAAGTTTTTATTACAGAGGAAGACATACATAAATTTAGAATTAAACTCGGGTAAACCAAAACATGATGACAGAGGTTCAGGGTATGGTCAAAAATGGTGAGCTGTCTATGAGAAAATTATAAGTGACTGAATTGAACGAACTTCTTCAATGAATATATAAATGACTTAATTCTTTAAATCTACAAAACCACCTTTAAACAACGTACTGAATCAATCGAAAGTTTCCAGCTACTTATATATTCTTTTAAATACTGTCACCGACGTGTGACTGCCAAATAAATGTCATTTGACTCACTGCTGCCAAATAAATGTCATATTTAAATTGCTTAAAAATCTCGGTTTTGGAAATTAAATTCAAATGAAAGCATCTTAAAAATTTTTCAACAAATTTAAATTAATCTGCATTAAAATTAATATAAAATGAAAGTCATTTACTAAACTGAATAAGGAAACGATATTGTTTATAAATGATTAGATAAATGTTCTAGTCAACGGTTTCATTTATATTAATTATAATTATATCTAACATTACCTAAATTGTCTAATTTTATGGATAATATGAATTTATGGAACAACTAATTATGCAAAAATTATTAAATCTGGCAGGTCAAAATATGAAAATTTAAGTAATAAAAATGTCTTTTTTTCTCCTCCTATTTAAAATAACGGAAGGTTCAACTTGCTGAAAAATCGTCGAATTTCAAGTAAAATCGTTATTAAAAAAATAAACAGAACTTTTAATTACTTAGCGTTTCATTTAAACGTTATTTAAAATAAAAACTATCACAGGCTATAAATTAAGTATATTTTATTATAAATGCTATATAAAATTTCAACATTTATAAAATTTGTGCAATATTTGTAATAATTTTAACTTTATTGGATTTTCTTATGAATTTACACGACTTTATAGCTAATATTTTCCTCACAAATTGGCTTTATACTTCGTTATTATTATGAACATTGATTATTTTTAGTTATTATTAATATTTTGTTCGACGCCATTATTATTACAGCAGTTTTATTAATTGTAATAAATTGTAATTTTTCCAAGTTTGTAGCACTGATTGTAAAATCTGTGATAATATTACATGAAATAAACTAAAAAAGAGC